>JARJEB010004255.1:0-14481 GCA_030264535.1 Liometoxenus newtonarum
AATAAATATTCTAATTTTCCACATCATCCCGTGCTAGGTTTGATCTTACATAACGACGTCAGAAATTTCATCCGCGACTGAAATTCGCATAATTAATTAATTTTTTTTATTTGAATAATATTCTAATTTTCCGCATCACCCTGTGTTAGGTTTTAATTTACATTACGACGTCACACGTGTTAGGTTTCGGATCATATATCGATGTCAGAGCCCAACAGAAAAAAAAAGGGGGAAGGGGTACTTTGTATCAAAAAACGCCCGTTTTGACCCCCATTTAAAAATACATGGGAATTTGGCTCCGTACCCGCCTAGCTAAACTACTACTAACGTCCAGTTTTATTTATTCATTTTATAGGTGCATTTAGGTGACTCTCACAACGAATTAAATGTAAAAGCCCACAAATGCGAACAATGCAATCGGCGATTCACCCAGGCATTGAAACTCCGCACTCACATGGACATACATGACGGAATTAAAGCGCACAAATGCGAACAGTACGATCGTCGATTCACTACTGCATCGCACCTCCGCAGGCACATGGATATCCATAACGGAGTAAAAGCGCACAAATGCGAACAGTGCGATCATCGATTCACCCAGGCAGCGACCCTTCACACTCATATGGGCATTCATAACGGAATTATACCACCTAAATCTTGTGACCCTGTACATTTATGTAATAACTATGTCATAGCAGCACGTCAAACGTCACTGTCACTTTCTTTTTTGGGTAAATGCACCAGTTTACTTTTATTCTACGAAGGGAGCGTTCTGGAGTACGTTCTATCGTGCTTTAGCGCTCTCGATGCAGGAGAGCACTCTAGAGCGACCAAATGCGTTCAGAATATGCGGGAGAGCACTGACGCACTCCCAAGTGTGTATTCTTGATCGTTCAGAATGTGCGGAGTAGACACTCAAGAGCGCGCTCCCGCACACCCAGTCTGAACTGGTTATTTTGAGAGTAATTACGAAATTGTGCTAAACTCACTCCAAAAAGACCGAAGAAACTATGGAAGAAACCGAATTACCGAACATAAAAGCATTGAACTATATATTGAACTACATACGCTGCGTTCTTTCCGAAAAAAATGTGAGATTTTTTATCTGATACAAAGTGAGATTCTCACTTCACTTTAAAGTTCAAATAGAACAAGTTCTCTCACGTCAAAATCTCACAAACGCAAATGTAACATAACGTCGTACTAACAGTTTGTCTCCATGTTTATTTATATTTTAAACTCTCATCATTCTCGTTCGGTAAAAGTGTAAATGGTTCCAGAACAAATTTGAAAAGGTCTCGGAAAAATATTAACGAGAAAAAAAGGCTGTGCTCGGAATTGTAACACTTCGGCATCGAGTTCGGTCAAACTCGGACGCGACTTCGGATTTGAAAAAAAATCTCAGTTACCCGAGCCCAGAAAAGGCACATCAGCAGGGGCAAGGGGAAGGAAAATTTATCAGACACTTTTTATCAGATGCATTCGAATAGAACGTGAGTGAAGTGAGATGTTCTGATAGTATCACATAAAAAGTGCGAAATGAACGCAGCAAATATTTCGGTCCTCGCAAGACCTCGGATCCGTTCTTTTATTCAAGTATTACTCGATTACCTCAACTGTCACATGATCACAAATATCGCTCGCTCTAACGAGCATCCAGATATATTTAACGAACGCAGCTCTAATATAGTGATTTGGTGTAAGCCCCTTCCGACCCTGGTTGGCCTGACCATCGCCACAATTCGCCGCCGATAATAGTATATTATTCAATGAGCGCATATGAGGCTATTGTACGCGAGGGCGAGTTTACGTAGCGAGGCGACGCGAAGCGAGCCGAGCGGAGTAATGGCCCGAGCGTATAATAGCCTATATGCGCGAATTGAATACTATACTATAATTTTTATACTGCAGTATGCAGCATTCAAACTTAAAAATTCAACCATTGAATTCAACTTGCAGTGTGAAGACGATTGCTTGTCGAACAGTATTTGACAACCGTCAACTTGAAAAGCCGTTATTTCATACACTCTCTTTAATGTAAATGTGCTGGCTTCTTTTGCTTGAAAACCACAAAACACAAACACAAACACAAACCACAAAACCTGTCAATGTTCACATTTTCGTGAATATTCAGTGTACTTTTGAGCATCGAATAATAAGCCCAAAGTGACGATGTTCTATATTATTCAGCCAATTCGGTAAAATATACCAATAATACTGATTCGGATTTTGGACTTTCCAAAAGACTTGATTCATTTCCAACCAAACGACACCAATATGAACCACAAATAAACACCAAACAGTCAAACACGTCCACAAATACCCGAATGACTTGAGGGTGACGTTGACGTTTGCTTGACAGACAATATTTGACTGTCATATATGAGATATTTCAAGCTGCGTTCGGCTATTTTCTATTGACTCTTTTCACTCTAAATGCTCTTTAGTCGTTCGGTTATTCCAAGTTCGGCTATTTTCTATTGACTCTTTACTCTAAACGCTCTTTAGTCGTTCGGCTAGTCCAAAAAGAGTGAATGGACCATTCTTTATACTCTCCAATACTACTACAGCTACACTCCAACTCTGTCTGAATATCCGAACGATTTATTTTCATTGTTTGTCTTGTTATTATGTTTTCATGTTTTTAAGTTTCAACTTGGGAAAATATATTATGAAAACATAAACCATTTTGATAGTTTTTTAGAAATATATATTTAATATAAGTAATGTAATAAAAATTGCTCAATAGGACGCTGTTACTTGAATGCTTGCAGTTTCCCTCGTTTTTTTTTGTCTCGTCCCAATGGGAAGAAAACGAAAAGAGCAGACTACTCGAAGGAAGCATACTTTTAGTCGTTCATATATTATTTAATAAGTACTTTGTACGAACATTTACCAATCTTGAAGAATTTTTTAATCGACACTTCTATATTTTGAAAAAGAAAGAAAAACAATATAAAAATTTAAGACTTAACAATTATTTTCAAATGCAAAGAATATTATGGAATAAAGTTACAAACAAACACAAAAATAGGTAAAGTAATAAAATAAAAACAAAGTTTACTTAAACCAGAGAGACGGCTGAATAATGTTAAAATATTTAAGTATACGCGTCAAGAAAACCAAGAAAAGTCCATTTTGAGATGAAGAACTAAGGAACGAAGATAAAAAAGTAAAAATATATGTGGAAAAAAGTTTGTTCATCATCAGAACGAGAACGTAATTTTTAAATTGGATTATTCAATTTGATTTATACCACTTACTACTACTTTTCTCTCTTTTCTGATGTGATGTAGTTAGTTATGCAAAGTTTTAACTTTGTTTCAACTTACAAGATTCAAGTTTCCAAATTTCAAAAATCAAAATTAAAAAAATAAGTTTATATATTGAATGCAACTTCCGTGTTAAGAATTAAATTTTTATCTTTAAATTTAATTTTTTCATTTTCTTTGTATAAGTGCAAAAGTGTTAACCAGACCGGAGATGTGAACATTTCCTTTATTTGTGTTATTTTTTTTTATTGTTTCACCTCTTGGGAGCTTGAGTTTCCCTCATAATTTCATAAATACAATGAGGAAAAACCGCGTCCAGACAAAAACACTTCTAGGTCGCAATAAAATTATAATTTAATTACGTTACTAAAACATCCAACTATAGAAAAAAAAACTGCTGTTGCTGACGAAAAGTAAAAAATAAAAATAGTGCAAAATCGCTATGTAAGCAAAGAATAATGTGTGGTAAATGAAAAGATTTCGACTTTTCTTATGTTTTGTTTTACCTTTTACCTTATTTTTCGTTTGTCTTTATTGTTCGATTTCTATGTGTTGTTCGCGTGTCTTAATTGCATTTTGATTTAATTTCGCGATAATACCAAAATTAAGGTGACGCTGCTCGAAATGAACAATAGTACGTAATTATAAATGTGAACGAATGTGAAGAAACGTTAAAAAAGAGTATATTGGGTTGCCTAATCAACAAAGTCGAAACCTACAGCCTCTTAACTTTTAATAATAAATTTTGTCATTGTCACTTTTATTTGGAGTTTGTTTAGGTAGGATGAGGATCAAGTAACAAGGATTAAGTCACAAAAATGTATTAAATTACAAAAGGACACTGAATAAGAAAAGGAATTTAAATTAATGATAAATATTTGTGAATATTTAAGTAAATTAAATGTAAAGATGTAACGAGCAAAAAAAAAACGATGCCCAATCGTATTTCGCAAAGTGATGGCATGGACTTATTAAATTATCATTGCAAAGTGCACATTAACTTAACTTGCAAATGCCAATAATAAACAGGATGCGAAACGGAACGGAAGACAACTTAACCTAACCTAACCATACCTTCAAGTTCAAGATGAAGTAAATAGTGAATGGAAACACCAATTTTGTTAGTAAAATTCTTTAATATTTAACGAATACTTTCATTTTGAAATAGAAAAGGAAAGTTTTGAAAATTCACGATTTGCCGGAAGTCAAACTGATGTAAAGTGATAAGAACACAAAGTCGAAATGTATGAATGGAGGGGAAAGAACAAAGCAAGCAAACATGGAAATGTGATAAATATAAATTTTATTCAAAGTTACGCGTGTAATTATCTTATCGTTTCGTTTTATGTCAACTGCAAAACGCGTTAACGCACAAAATCGTTTATTTGACAATGTTTTATGATAAGGGTAGATGGGCATTTGAATTTTTATGAAAAAGTAAAGCTATTACAATCAAATTACATAATTAATTAAAATAAATAAATATTTACTTTATAAAAGGTAGCTGAATATTTATTATATGGGGGCCATACACAGTCGTTGATGTCTCAAGCATGTTCGTCGTACTTGCTTAAGACTTCAACGAACGTGTATAGCGGCCATAGGAGCGCCATGTACGACGAACATAAATTCAAGCAAATCTTTTGGGGGGCCATAGACCCATAGACGGTCGTTGATAATTCAAGACATGTTCGTTGTACTTACATGCTTAAGACATCAACGACCGTGTATGGCGGCCATAGGGGCGCCATGTACGACGAACATAAATTCAAGCACTTACTTCGTCAGTGCGTATACATATGTAAGACGTTTTTATCGCCACACACGAGCATACACGAACGTACATAAAGTTTTAACATTTTAAGTTTTAAGAACATCTAGAATTGTTGGAACTTGGAACTTTGAAAGTGCAAGAAAAAGTGTTTACTAAGGCTGCGTTCCGTTTTAGGTCGCTTATAATATATCGTATAATGGAACGCAGCCTAAGAATAAGAATACGACACAGCTACAATTTAGTTTAATGTAGTAAAAGCAATCATCTGTCTCTTTCTCTCTGTGAAAGTAATCACAAATTCGTTCCCTATTTTTATAAGTATTTGAATTTTTGAATTTTCCGAATAATTTTATTTAACTTTGCTTCAAAAGTTGTCTTTCTTTCGTGGGTATAATCGAAATATACTGTTCTGTTTGGCTTTGAAAGATAATTCAATATCATCACAAATTTCCTTGGTCATTTCGTTTTTTAATTGTTTTCACTTCAATTGTTTGCATATGGAAACGAAAATATTGATAAAAAAACATATTTTGAGGATACTTAAAGTTTGTAGGTAATACCTAAACAAATTTTATTTGTACAAATTTTTTAATGACAAAAAAAATATTGATTTTGCGACATCTGCAAAAATGGAAGCAACAGGAACACGGAAAATGGAAGAGAAGAAACTTTTTAAGAAGAAAAATAATCATTAATCATGCATGCTGATTTTTGAGAAGAAAATAAATTCAGTTCTAATAATGCATGCGAAATAGTTGAATACTCAATTTTGTCCTATAAACAAACGAAGCTCGTTAACTCATTAATAAAAGGTAAGCAAAAATTTTAAATAAAAAACCAACTTTTTTTCAATTATAATTACATTTTAATTGTTTTTTTTACCATTTTCTTGTTATAAATTACATTTTTTATGTATTTACCTGTATAATTGTGAAACGACGACATACCTAAATGACTAGGTGCAAATTGTACAAATAGGTTTGGTTAAGCTTGTGGGTAGACAGCCATCCAGGTAATTAGCCAGCGCGTCGGGTCGAAGTCGTTGTGAATTTGTACGAGCGGCAGGCGGGCGGCAAGCGACGGCGGCGTTGCGTCGGCGGGAGACCGTGCAACGTAACGCAACCGAAACATTGTGACGTGATGGATTACGTGCTGAAGTGTGTTGAGACGTATGTAATACAAGCGTTGAATAATTTATTAATTCGAAAGAGATTTTGAATAGAATACAAAAAAAGAAAAATAATTATACAATTTCGTGGACATTTTCGCAATTGTATGTGCAATTGCAAGTCGCTCCATCTTTGTCATTCATATGACGTCACAATATACTATACATAACCTCTAACATATAAAATGCAAATTCCGAGAAAAAAAGTAATTTTGCATTTAAATTCGCTTTCTTAAACTTATTCTCAAAATCAACATAATTACGATAACTAATTTGATTCAGTTAACTTAAACTGCTAACCAAAATATCAAATTATACTTCGGTTGATATCATTAATATACAGAAGGAAGACGACGTACCTAATTTTAATTACCTAACAATTAAATTACTTACTTATCTCAAAGTTAACGATGATTATAAGAGAATCGAATATTTATCGTCTTTATCATTCTCGCGAAGTTCGTTGATTGAAGAAAAGTAATTCAAAGTTGAATTGACTATTCATCTCATTGTATATTAGGAAATGATACACAGAGAGGTGTTGCCTACCAACCTAACCAAACTTATAACCAAACCATATATACATGTAATAGAACGATGTAATTAATTAAATAAGATCTTTTGGCAAATCGAAATTCATGCAAATTGCTACTTTGTCTAATTAACAGCATCAGTTAGACATAAACAATTAATACAAAAGTTTGGTAAACAGTAGATTATTGCGTCTGTGTGCGTATAACTAAAAAGAACATCGTCTCATGAATATGTAGGTATATAACCTCATTTTACATGAACACGTAAAATGATGTCCTGATTCTGATACATAACGGAATTTCTGAAAAGCGTGCTTTTACGGTTAAATATTGAAAATTTGTTTGCAAACCAAACGTGATATATCGGACTCAATCAGGAGTCAGGACTCAGGACGTGAACTAAGGTGGTATAATTAAATTTAATTTAAGTAACGCAAAATTGCATCTATCGCGTCGTAGCATCACAATGAACACACTGACGCAGAAAGCACGACCTTTTTCTTAAACTTTCCCACTAAAGTTTCTGTGTTAGCATTTTGAAAGAATTTGTTTTAAGTTTTAATACAATACATATGTCTATCTTTCTCATTCTCGTGACGTCACTAGTTGTTACAGTATATAACCTCTATCTGTCAAAAATGATTACTCGTTTCGCTATTAGTCGCTGGAAATATTCTCTCGAAATAATAGACAGGAAAACATTTTTTATTTTATTTTAATTTTGCTTTTTTTTATAGAATTTGGAAAGAATTTGTTTTAACACATATGTCTATCTTTCTCATTCTCGTGACGTCACAAGTACTAACATAACCTCCATCTTGGAAATTTTCTCTCGCAATAATAGACAGGACCACGGTTTGTTTTTTTCTTTATAATCAGACTTAATAATTTACAAAAGGCTTTTGAATAGAATTAATTCGTATTTTTTGTATCAATATAGGTAGGTAGTAATTACATATCGATGACAAGAATCCGTCTAATTAAATATGCTACACCGGTGTCTACACGCGACCACGTGTTAAATCAATGTGGACGTATTCATAATTAATTATCACGCATTCATACAAAAAGAGATTATTACACTGACCAACAAATACCTGTAATTTGAAAATATCATTTTGCTGACCTTGAAAATATTTTCTAACCTAATATAACAGCTAAGAATAATAATGCGAGACAAATTAGGTCAATTATGAATATGTAAAATGTACTCATGTCAACATACTATCTATTCGAACAACATTAGCAACAATTAAATATTAAACCAAACCACTAACCAGCATGGTAATGGTAAATAACGACATGCAGAGGCGGATTTAGGCATGGTCTTTATGGACTGCAGCACAGGGCCCCTTCGCTTGCGCCCACCTTGAACTTACGTTTGCGCTCGATTACTAGTATTAATGTTCATTTCAAGATGCGAAAGAGCAAACAAGGCCCAACCACAGTGGCGCTCTAGAAATTCTTCACTTTTTCTTTTAATTGTTCTGTTTGACTGTTCACCGTCACCGTGGAAATGTCCAATCATAATTTTGACTTTGGTGCAGGTATACCCCAGCTGCTACACAATGCGAGACACTTGATTGCCAGATTTCATCATCTAGACTTTGGTCAATTGGGTAGGCCCCCAAATAGTGTTAACCCAGGGCCCGCAAAGCTAGCGGTCCGTCCCTGACGACATGAAAACTCGCGTTTCGTTTCGTTGTATTTCCTCAGACCAGGAACAGGGATAACTTTGCCTTCTTGTTATAAGTATAAGTATAGGTCGTTTTAGGAGAATGAATAAGGAATTAGGTATGCCAATGTCAATCGTCTACGTACTAACTCCTATAATAAATTCTAATATCCGTAACACGACATTGAAGTTGAAGCAAAAGCCGGTATATATAGTACTTACTAGGCTACCACTAATACTCTTTGTTGCTAATACTAATTTAGCTGTTAATACTAAGATACGCCTGCGAACTCTACTAATAAGAAGTGTTGTTTTGTTTTGTTTCTACTCTCTATAAAGCTAAAGTATATCAGATTTAGTTCGTTAACTTCCTGCGTGCAGTGCGGCTGTGGATTAGAATGTTTCATGTTTGAAAACTGAGATTGTGTATGTATAGCTATAGAGATTGATTATTTCCGAGGTACTAAGTGTCAAAGTGTCTTAACATACTTCAAATATATTGAATTAAAGCAACAGAGACTAGACTAGGTACTCTTTGATATTTCGTATACCTCAGAGACAGAGAGACACACCAACAACAGATGCACATCGACTGTGTCAAATTCCGATCACAATTGTGATGAGATTTCTGATCGAATTTCTGATCGGCTTAAATAGGCTTTTATAATTATTGTTTATTATACATGCAGATAATACTCCAGTTGAGAGTTGAACAAACAACTAACTCTAATTGTCAATTATAATGGATTTAGACATATATGATTCAGGTGTGGTATTTGTTACACTTGAATCTTAACACTTATTTATATGTTATATCTTATGTTAATATTATGTCAATCATAAACCATCCTTAACTGTAATTACTTCGGAAATAAGGTGTTAAACAGTCGTGATATTTCGTAATCATAAACCGTAACACTTATTTATAAAATTTTTTAAAAAATTAAAAAAAAAAAAATTTACAAAAAAAAAATTTTTTTTTAATTAAAAAAAAAAATTTTTTTTTAAATTAAAAAAAATTTTTTTTTTAAATTTCCCGACGCTTAACCCTCTTGTCTTTTTTGACTTATTTATATGTTATATCTTATGTTAATATTATGTCAACCATAAACCATCCTTAACTGTAATTACTTCGAAAATAAGGTTTCAAATGTCGACATCATCTTAAAAATGTTTTTTAATGGGGAACAAATCTGGAGAGCTCTGTTAAACAGTCGTGATATTTCGTAATCATAAACCGAACACTTATTTAAAAAATTTTTTAAAAAATTTAAAAAAAAAAAACGTAAACAAATTTTTTTTTTTAAATTTCCCGACGCCTAACCCTCTTGTCTTTTTTGACTTATTTATATGTTATATCTTATGTTAATATTATGTCAATCATAAACCATCCTTAACTGTAATTACTTCGAAAATAAGGTTTCAAATGTCGACATCATCTTAAAAATGTCTTTTAATGGGGAACAAATCTGGAGAGCTCTTCTTAACTGATCGGAGAACAGGAAGACTTACGAAAACGAAAAAACTGTTAAATCGTTATAAAATTAATTAGTAGAATTTTTTGATGCTTTATTGACAGTCTAGGTCTATACATATAAATGGTGAGGTAACATAGTTTGAATAAGTCCTTTATGTTAACTAAGGAATAAGTATATTTCCACAGAGGAAATATATTTCTAGGTCGTTTACATTGCATTTCACTGCAAGGCATGGAAAATGAAATATGTAAATTTTAGTGTCTCAAGCAAATAAAAAGTAAAGTCGATGCGACTTTATATCAAGAATGGAAAAATACAATTCCAAAACCACCTTCGCGTCCTGCCTTACAACATGTTTAATAATACTGAATTGAATAAAGTGTTAAATGTTGCATTTTCAAATTGCTATTTTTATGTTGGAAATTGAGATTGAATTAAGAAAACGGTAAAAATTTACATTTCGTACATTATTACAGAAACATGTACCCCGCACAACGTTGCCGTCTCTTCATTTGATGGAAGATAAATGTGACAGATCCGTTTTTAGATTATTTTTTTCCTTGTCTAAGCTGAGCCGTAATATAACCTTTTTTTTAATTGAATTTTTTAATTCTAGGATTACTCCTACTCTACTCTCGCGTCTAAAATCTAAATCCTTTTCGTTTTCAATATACAAAATCCGAATAAAGTATTCGAATACATCTCATCTTCGGGGAGATATTCTATCAAACCCGATGCGTCCGGGTTTTATTACTCCCAACAATAACAAAAAATTTATTCGACCATCGACTTAGGGAATACAGTATTCTATAAATTAATTTATCGTATTGATAAGTTGCAATATTCCTTGACATGTTGAGTAAGTAGAAGAGATTTGAGGTTATACTTTTGACAGCTGTCATTTTAGTTTAACAAAAAAAGAAGATTTCACTTTATTCAAGAATTCTGTGTCCTCATTAACAATGAAACACTAGTAAACTGGAAGTGGAAGAGTACAAACAGACACTTTTTTTCTTTCTCCAGTTTCCTCAATTCTTTTTTTCCGATTCGTAACGTAACATACAAAATTTAACGCATCTGCTTTTCTTCCGCCTTTCATATTTGTTTGATGTTTGAGTCTATTTTGTATTATTTTAGGTTTGTGTTGTTTTCTTTATTTAGTTGAAGACGTTTATAATTTTTTTATTGCTCCGCAATCTCCAGTTCCGGTTCCGGTGCTAGTGCAACTTGAATTTTTATACTTTTTGGATGTACGGCTTCTCCTCGTTTGACTGGCACGTTGATAAATGGTTAAAATGATAAGTGTATCCAGGGGCGTAGCCAGGATTCCGCGCGGCGGGGGGGGGGGGGCATGACCCGACTTGTGAGCTTTTTTTTGGTCACCGCGTTTTCGGATATAGCATATACTCGCCCCACCATGCCTATGCCCATGAGTGTATCGTTTTTTTTATTACCATCTTCAAAAAGGAAATAAAAGATACGCAAATCAAATTTTGAGCGGGAACTTTGAATTTACCGTGCTTGCGTGTAACCTTGTGTAACCTGGAAAATCGTAAAATTGCACTTTTTCTTTTTCTTGTTTCAGAGCGTATAATGCGAATTCCTCACATAACCCTTCTATTAGCGACCGTGTGTCTGGTGACGGCAAACGATTCGCACAAGAGGGTACCATCAGGATTCACCGGCGTGCGTGGCAAAAAATCGATTCCAGATAGTGAATATGGCAGCCTTCATGATCCACAAGCACAAGACAAACGGGCCCCTGCAGGTTTTCTAGGCGTACGTGGCAAGAAGCCGTTCGACGGATGGATCGACGACATCAAACGCAGTCCGTCCGCTGGTTTTCTCGGCATGCGTGGCAAAAAAGAATCGGAAAGTACGCCAAAAAAAAAAAACAACTACATTGCAAATCTGGGTGTGGGTCGAAATCCCGACAATCAGAATCCCGACGATCGAAATCCCGACAAATCAGAATCCCGACAAATCAAAATCCCGACAAAATAAAATATTATTATATACAAACCAAGTACGCTAAAACCAAGTACGTTTTGTATGTTTACACTAACCTCTCGTTAACCCTAAACCGGGTCTATCGGGATTATGATTGTCGGGATTTTGATCGTATCCCTGCAAAATCTCTAAAACAACTACATTGCAAATCTGAGTGTGGGTCGAAATCCCGACAATCAGAATCCCGACGATCACAATCCGGACAAATCAGAAACCCGACAAATCGAAATACCGGAAATTTAAAATCCTAACAAATCAAAATCCCGACAAAGTAACATATTATTATATACAAACCAAGTACGCTAAAACCAAGTACGTTTTGTATATTTACACTAACCTCTCGTTAATCCCAAACCGGATCTGTCGGGATTTTGATTTGTCGGGATTTTGATCGTCGGGATTATGATTGTCGGGATTTTAATTGTATCCCTGCAAATCTCTATCTCTATCTCTTTCTAGGTGATTATTATTACAAACGAGCGCCAAACGGATTCCTAGGGATGCGCGGC
The DNA here is from genome assembly GCA_030264535.1 of Liometoxenus newtonarum. Classification (NCBI taxonomy): domain Eukaryota; kingdom Metazoa; phylum Arthropoda; class Insecta; order Coleoptera; family Staphylinidae; genus Liometoxenus; species Liometoxenus newtonarum. The sequence continues at coordinate 12,420 of JARJEB010004255.1, forward strand.
AAGAAAGAATTCAATCCCTTCGGCACTGGCGACGATGAGACTTTCGAGAAGCGAGCACCTGCAGGTTTCCTCGGCATGCGGGGCAAGAAAGATGATGATTTGCTGATCAAACGAGCACCTTCATCGGGATTTCTAGGCATGCGAGGCAAAAAGCAGCCGGCACGTTCGGGCTTCTTTGGCATGCGGGGCAAGAAGTATCCGTACGAATTTCGCGGCAAATTTGTTGGCGTCCGGGGCAAGAAGGCGTCCGATGAGGAGGCGAATCGAGATTACGCAGATCTGTTGCAGAACGTCGGCAATAACTTGGATATCAATCAGTTAATGCTGCTACTGACTGAGAATGAATCTTACAATAATCCTGATAACTTCTATCCGGATTACAATATTATCAACAATTAGGTAAGATGCTCAATTTTGATGGATTTGAGTAGAAGAGATTAACGGATTCTAGCCCCACCTTCCTGTGTGAGGCGGAGAGGTAGGAGTGAGGTGTATGAGTATGACGAGATGCACCCTCCTCTGTGGTATGACATTACATCCCTTTCTTTCCACAACAGCATACCACAGAGGCGGATGCATCTCGTCATACTCATACACCTCACTCCCACCTCTTACAGGGAGGTGGGGCTAGAATCCGTTAATATCTTCTACTGATTTGGTCCTTCTTGACTCATTAATCATAGATTTATTTCAGACACTCTACAGTTAACACCTACCCTACCGTACCCTACCAACCAACAAGAAGATTTGTAACTAAAAACGAAAAATTAGTAGATAGTTAACTAAAATGACGACTTAATCTTATACACTTTTAAATGAAATGACACATGAAGTTGTAGTGCAGCGCATGGTCATGTCATGATATGACTGATCTTTTTACACCGAACAGAACGACGTGATTGCAGATTGCTCTTTTGACGTTGACATTGACATGACAGTGACGTTCTTTTTAGGTTACGTGTCTTAACTTGTCATTTTAAAGTCGTAACATTGCACTGCACCTGCAATCACGTGTTATTTATTTAAAAGCTCGGTTGAATTATGAACGTCATCTATATTTATACCTAAATATATTTTTACAGCGCAAGGGGGATTTTCAAATAAAGGCTGGATATTTAAAAAACCACCTATTCTTGCAAAACTGTTAATTGATCTCAATAATTCTTTCAAATTCGTTCAAGTGTTGAATGCAGATTTAACCGACTACTTCAATGTTGGAACAAACCCATTTAATACGTTTAATAAAAACGCCCAACGTTGGGCGCCAATTAATATAGCAAAATATTATATTTCGTGTGTACAGTTGTTCTCAGGACAAGTGATATGATCAAACAATTTTTCCCCCGGGCCACTACTATTTATTAAATGGGTTTGTTCCAACAATGAAGTAGTAGCGGTTAAATCTGCATATATTTACCATCTCAATTAACACATGATGATCATTTTCCGTCCTTCCGTAAAAAACGTAACAAATGTTTCAATTGTAACTTTTCAGTATGAATTTGGAACGAATTGATCAAAATTGTTAAATGGCAGAGATGGAGAACAGTTGCCCTCTGAATTACTCGGAGTAACTTAGCATATCAACAAGTTTTTAAATTGCAAAAATAGATTTGCAAAACATAATTACGAGTATCACAAGGCAATTAATAATTAATTACTCAATTAGGGACGTATAGAAAGGAATAAATGATTATTCTTCTACAGAAAACATAGAAAACTCGTCAAATATATAAAATCTTCAGTAAAAATTTATTTATGTCAATGAAATGTCACAAATACATAAAAAAAAACAAACATTAAGTTTCAAGTAATGTCATTTTTGTTTGGTTACTTACTGATCGGAATTTCCCGCCCAAAAGTCAATTTTGCGCGGGAAATTTGCAACGTCATCAGTCATTATCAATCACAATTTCTCTTTTCGTTTCAATTCCATTCGATCTCACGTCTCAAAATACAATATGGTAAAATATATAGAAAAATACTGTAGAAAATGTATTTCTAAATTTAAATTGTAATTTCATTATGAGTTGTAGTTAATCATAGTAATTTTACTTACTAT
>JARJEB010004256.1:0-21569 GCA_030264535.1 Liometoxenus newtonarum
ATTATACCATGTTCTTACCACTTTTCAACGGCTTTTTGTCGTCCGGACGTTAAATCTGAACGCCTGGGGCGTTTCACCGAGCGTGTTTGTCCTCGATATCTGAAATTCTGAACGATGTACGACACCCGGGCGCGATCCGGCATTAATTCGGAACGGGCCCGCGCTAAATCGGAACGCGGCCCTGGGGAATGTAGCGTCACGTGGTATTAACCCTTACCTTTAGTCAGGAACGTACCCTATTCCCATCGATATTTCCGTGTGTCAGACATCCGGTTTAAACTTTTAATATAAGCTGTTTTTGCGAAATATGATTAACCAAATAGTGGGGAAAAAACCAGCCATAACCACTGGCTATAACCTGGTAACGAGTGGTTACGTCGCGAAAAATCGCTTATAGTAAATTTTCAACCGGATGTTTGAGTCGCCCCCCTTTGATAGTAATTATAAACATTGCCTTACCACGTCTCGTGCCTTACCATGCCGTTATAACCTATGAGTCGTGAAACTTGAAAACGGTGATTTTAAAATCTTCAAAATACACGTTTTTGTCCACATGTATTTGAGAAATTAATAAAAATACGTGTAAAAATTGTGAATTAAAAAACAGCACAACAAATAATCTAATATAAAATGAAGAAGAACATGCAACCAACTGTTTTAGTGAGTCGCAAAACGGTTCACGTACGAAAACCCCAAAAAACAGTAGAAGTAAAAGATGTCGCATCACATGCAAATGGTGTTTCAAACATTGATGGGCCCCAAATGATTAAAACAACAATAGATCTTCAGCTGAAGCGTATCTACGTGGACAATGCCGTTGCAAATTTCGTCAGTCTCAGCAAATTACAAGACTCAAAAAGAAAGAAGTTGTTCGATGAAGAAAAAACTGTTTTCTTGCAAGTTAACACTATTAAGATTCCAAAGTGTCCTGTAAAAACGTTAGCAATTAATTTAAAACATTCAATTTTACCTTCCTGTCCAGAGATTGTACTTATTACTGCCGACCTGAAAAATGAAAAAAAAAATGATTACGAAAAAAATGTTGAATACTACAGGGCCAAGTTAAATAGATTTGGTATTGAAAGTGTGAAAGATATAGTTCCATTTCATCAGTTGAATGCACAATACACCGAATTTGAATTGCAACAAAGATTGATGGGCTTGTATGATTTGTTTGTGTGTGATAGCAGTATCACTGGCAAGGTGATGAACAAAATTGGACACATGATTCACAAACGGAATAAAATATTAAAGTCTGTTAAATTGTCCGTGTCGAATTTGAAAGGCACTTTTGATAAATTATTCCTGCAATCACAAATGAATATTCACCCGAACGGTGATACGTATTGTATGCCAATTGGACACACTGGAATGAGCCAAAGCGATCTGGTTGATAATATTATGGCTGCCGCCGATGAATTGGCCGCGAAACTTCCTGGAGGGTTTATTAATATTCGAAGCTTATTTATCAAAACTGCCCTTGGCAAACCGGTACAATTCTACATGTCTTGCAGTAAGCATTGTTTTTATTTGTAGTTTTAACTGGCTCTTGATGTAATTCTTTTTTCAGTTCTTCCGTCAATAATTAAAGTACCTGTTGTCAAGACTCCTAAAAATAAAACAAATATTGCCGTTACTGGTGAATTATCAACTGAAATGGATAGGACCGTAACTGTACAGCCCAGTGGTAACGTTTTAATCGAATCTGAAGAAGGTGCATCTGAGGGGAAACTCGTCAAAAATGCGCCGAGGACACGTCAAACGAAAGCCAAAGCCCAGAAAACTAATGGTAAAAATAAAGTAACTGAGGAACATAGTGTTGTTAAACCTACAAAGATATCAGTAAAGAAACTGGATATAGCCGAGAAAATAGCAACTGCTACGAAGAGAAAAATTGAGAAAAATGAATATGTTTCTACCAAGAAAACTTCCACTAAGAAAATAAAGAAATCTGAGGAAGTACCAGAGCTTGCTCCAGAAAGTGATGTTTCAGTTATCGCTAAGAAGAAGGCCATTAAAAAGGATTCGAGTACCGCGAAGATAAAAACCGCAGCACTTGCAATTCCCGAAGAAAATGGAACTGAAATTACAAAGAAAACAACGAAAGCAAAGCCAATAAGTGAAACAGTAAGCGAGACTACGGAAACTGTTAGTACAAAATCAAAAAAAATTACTAAAACAGCTAAGTCGAGGAAAACTGACACCCAGGAAACTACGGAAAATATTGTTATTGGGACTGCTTCTAGAAGGGAGCCTTCTAAAAGGCAACGTCAAAGATTAAGTGCGCCGGTCGCATCTATTCCTGCAGTAGAAACTAAAAAAGTTAAAAGGACTGCCGCTAAGAAGGCAGTTGATTAGTTAATTTACATTTCTAGGATTGTAATATGTACTCTTCATTATTTCGCAGTTCTATCTTTAATATTGGCTATCGTTCATTGATTTTTAGATTTAGGCATTTAGGTTATTCGTTGTTTCGGAGTTATTGATGACCAAACTTTAAAAGATAAGCGTTGAATTGAGAATTTTAAATTCTTTGATTTATACATAATTATAAGATAACTACTAACATAATATTAAGTTGCTTCAATTATCACACTTTTTGACTTTTACATGTGTGGATAAGAAGTTTTTTCGAAAATAATATGTTATAAGAAACGCATAGAAAATTTGAAGTCTATATTAATTAAAATAAGTGTTAAATGAGTTGAACTCGATTTTCATGCAAAGAAGACAGAATTAAACATAATAATTCACGTTGAATTCCCAAACGGTTGTAGAGAATTCACATTTTCTTCAAAATTTAGCTGAATTCCAATGAATTCAGAAGGAATTACCAGGGAATTCACACGAAGCCTACAATTATGTCACTAGTTGCTAGTTGTTTTCCCCTCGCTGATTCCACCCTGGATGCAAAAGTTTAATTGCACCCGGTCAGTGAGTATATAATATAAAACTGGTGTAACTCGTGTAAACCCTGTTTATTTGCACCGGTGCAAACTGCCTTTGCCTTGCACTGGTTCAAATATCAGAGAAAGAACAATTTCACGAAGTTTGAAAGGAAATAATCAAATATATGAAAGTTTTCAATGCTTTTAGTTGAATATTCTAATATAGTAGCGAATTCGACGAAAACAATAATGGCTTTCGATTTGACCCGAGGAACTACTAGGCTCGTTCCAACCTTAGAGCATATAAAATTGAGAGAGAGCATAGCCTATTTAACCCAATGTTAGCTTTTTAAGCCAAATGAAAGGCAAGAAATGTTCGTAAGTTTTAAAATCTGATATTGCGCAAGCGTGAATAAGAGGTGCGCTCCAAGTTTCCACCCAATGGTTCCACCTGCCCTGTGCGCTTGCGCAATATCAGATTTTAAAACTTAGGAACAACATTTTTTGCTTTTCAATCGGCTTAAATCCGTACCGGTATTGCTCGCTCCATATTTATATGCTCTTAAGGTTCCAACAAAGCACCAAACTAGTTCCAAAGTATCCGACGCATGAGCAGTTTTAAAAAAGCGGTACTTTTTTTAAACTGCTCTTGCGTCAGACAGTTCGGAACTAGTTTGATGCATTGTTGGAACAAGCCTACTAATAAAAGCTGCATTGAAACAGCTCCAGTACAACTCCAAGACTACTCTACTTGTACTGGAGCTGTTTCTGTTCACCTCCTTGGATAAAATCGAAGGGCTGGGACACAATATATCTTCATCTCACTCCTCTACACACTATTGGACTATTACGTATTCAGTTCCTCTTATGCATATTGTCTCTCGAATAAGTTGACAGCGTTCAGTTCAGTGAGCACTGGACTGGCGCTGGTGTCGACAAGCCCGCGCCATTTTTAAAGCAAGCAGTGAAGTCAACAGATTACCGAAGTTTGCTTAGCGAAGCAGGTTGTAAAAGTGTTTGTGTTGTTTTGATTCCGTTGTTCTATATTAGATCCCAAATAAAAATTATTTAAAGTAAGTTCATAGAATCATGGTTTACTCCCAGTTTCAGTGTTTGTATAATACATTTAAAGACTTGTAGTCACAAGGCGAGTTAATTATCCTAAGAGGTTATGTTTTAATTGCACGTGTTTTTATCATATTCAATTATTTTTCTTATGTTTTTCCTTTTCTAGAATGTCGTATCGTGGTAGAGGAGGTGGTGGAAGTCGTGGATTCGGCGGTGGTCGAGGTGGTGGCGGGGGACGCTTTAGTGGCGGCGGTGGTCGTTTCAGTGGTGGTGGAGGTGGCCGGTTCGGAGGAGGCGGTGGCAATAGAAATTACGATCAAGGACCACCTGAAAGAGTCGTTCCATTAGGTTTCTTCGATTACCCATGCCAAGATGAATTAATATGTAAGGTCGAAATCGAAGACGTTCCCTTCTTCAACGCACCCATTTATTTAGAAAACAAGGAACAAATTGGAAAGATTGATGAAATCTTTGGCAATCTTCGGGATTATTCAGTTTCGATTCGATTGGGAGATAATATGAAAGCTGGAAGTTTTAAGAAAAATCAAAAAGTACGGAAGATTAATGCTTTTCGATTCACTTTTAAGTGAATTTGTTATTTCATTTTTATTTGTTTTAGTTGTTTATTGACCCTGCCAAACTGTTACCGCTACAGAGATTCATACCAAAACCAGCTGGCAGTGTACAGAAACGTGGAGGACGAGGTAGAGGAGGAGGTGGACGTGGAGGAAGAGGTGGTTTCAGTCGTGGAGGTGGTGGTGGCGGTTTTAATCGAAATAGTAGTGGCGGCGGTGGATTTGGTCGTGGTGGTGGAAGAGGAGGCGGTGGAGGGTTTAGAAGTGGCGGAAGTAGAGGAGGTAGCCGTGGCGGTGGTGGCGGCGGTCGGAGATGGTAGTGAATTCTATGGAAATAGGATTTTGATTTTATTTCAATGTGTTTCTATTAATTATTAAGGAAATTTGCATATAAATTAAGAAAATTATTCAAGCAGTACTGAAATTTGTAATTTTGGAGAAGTGCATAAGTACATTATAATTATTGTATTCCATATTTGTTAAAATTATTTGTAATTATTCATAAAACACTGCTAATTAAGACTTCACCAATTGAGTGAATGCGAGAAATCCAAAGGATTTCTTATTTTTGGATGTTAATTGTCCTTTTTTGAGTTATTCATCGGTGTCATCAAATTTGATGTGTTTTCCGAGCTCTCGTTCGGCACGTTTGAGTAGTTTATCGCGTCCTCGTTGCTTCTTAACATCTTTGTTAAGACGAGCTTCACGATTCTCTTTAATCTTATCCCAATATTGCTTTTCTTCTTTATTTTCTAATACTACACCTGTTCCTTTCGAGTTGTTGCCGCAAAATTCTTTAGCGCAATCAGGATTTGCAAAACGAATATACACCTCATCCGAAATCAATGTAATAGGCACTTCGACGAATTCAATTGTGCTGTAGGAATTTTTCAATTCATTCTAAAACCGACAAATCGAAAGCAATGAAATTATTTTAGATATTTAAAACACGACGGTATCAAGCCCCTTAAAACTGTTTCAAGCTACCGGAAAGATTTTGGGGCGCCTATGATCTTTTAAATATTTGACTTCGTATAAAACGACATTGTTGGACTTGCTCTAGAGTACGAAACGTTTAGCTGGGCCACTTCCCCACAACTGGTAAAATCAAAATATCTTTGAACGTACCTTAATTTTTTTTGCATCAGTGTATGACTCAAACATTTTAAGTTTTACAATAACACCGGGTGTAAAGTCATTTTTCGCAACATGGTCAGTCGGCTGTTCTATATTGGAAATTGTTTGATCGTCGGTGTTTGGGAACTTTGTGTTTTTAATATCCAAATAATTATTTCTTTGTAGTCGCCGTTTATTTAAATGTTGTTTTAGCTGTTTCATCTTTTTGCGTTGCATATCCCAATAACGGTTTCTCAATTTTTTCCATTCAAGCCTGCAAAACAACAAGAATAAAATTTTCCATTCCTTACGAAAATAGTTAAGAAATTAAAATACTGAAAGCAGTTCTTACTTAGTTAATACTTGCAGCCCTAACTCTTTAATCTGAGCCTTCCTCTTGCTACTTCTCTTATTTTTCTTCTTCTCATCTAATTCTTCATCGACACTTACTGTTTTCAACTTCTTATTACTTTTATTTCCTTCTTCGTTATCATCGCCATCAGCTTTCCGTTTCTTGTCTCCTTCCGTGGTCGTCACAGCTTCATCTTTCTCCGACGATTGAACGCAAACACTCTCATCCTCACCCTGTTTCGGTTCATCCTGATTTTTCCACTGTTGTTTGGTTTGGTCTTCGTCATAAGTCCTGTTACTGCAAAGCTGATCATCGTCAATTTGTGACGTTATTCTCAAGCCCACACTTTGAAAATAACTCAACGCTGTTTTGACTTGTTCCTCGTTCTCATACTCAACAAAAGCAAAACCCTTGCTTAACTTGTTGTGAGAGTATTTTGGTATTGAAACGTATACAACTTTACCAAATTCAGAAAATACGTTTATCAGCCATTCATGGCTGGTGTCTGGTTGAAGAGTTTGTACGTAAATTGTGCATTCGTCTTCGTTGGGCTTAATTTGAACAGGGAATATGCGTTTTACTTTGGTGTTGTCGTCATTTAACTGAAGCACATCCGATTTTTTAATTGCCTTTGCTATTTCTTCAATGGACGTTGTGAGTTTGCGAATTTTGTTGAAATTTAGAAACACATCGAGGTCAACGTCTATAAAAATATTATAAAGTAGTAATTGTGCCGTTTTTTTATAAAGTTATTACATTATTAGGTACTTACATTCTGATTCTTTCAACTTTTGAGCCAAAAAACGATCTTTAGCAAGATTAGAATCACTGAAGTAAAAGTGCATTTGATTTGAAATTGTATTTAACATTTGCTTACGACGCACTCGTCCCTTTTTATGATTTTCGTCAACACTTTGTTCTGTTTCCATTGTTTTAATTAATAAAGTTTCGTTAATAGATAAAAACGCAGAGGGAAAACGTTTCTTTTGCGATTTTGTTTGGTTAGAAATGAAAATGCGACAAAATTGTAGGAAAGGTTGCCTATCTGTTAGGGTTAGAAAAACTTGAAAAATAAAAAATCGAAGTTGGCACTACTGAATTAACCAAAACAAAAGTTGTTTATTTTAGAAAAACAAAAATTATTTATTGTAGCGTCCTTTTGTCTCGTGCAGTTTGTAAAGATGGTTGTTGTAAATTGTGAAGTGAAAATATTGCTAATTAGAAAGGTAAGGTTGATATGAATTTTCATTTTCGTTGACCACTTTGAAACTGATGTTCATGCTCATTGTTTTGGTTTAATATTCTCACAATTTCGCCATATGAAACCTCGAATAAAACATGAAAATAGTATTTACAAAATCATATCAATATATAGACAACCAAAAATTTATAATTGATTGCATTAAGCATAAAATATTAGAAAAGATAAGTACATTTCCTAATTTATGCTCATTCTTCATTCTTGCCACCTTCTCTGTCCTTACTACTGCTCTTTGTAGGCTTTTTCGAGAATTCAGACAAATCGCGTTTCATTGAGTAAGCGTCTTCGCCGTCAGCATAATATTTCGGTTCGATTTCAACAGTTTCAAATTTCAATGAGTTCTTATATAAATTTAAGGCCGCCCTATTACTTTTACGTACATGCAGCGATACATATTTAGCATCGAAACATTCGACCATTGCCTCAGAAGCTTGATCCATAAGTTTCTGTGCCAAGCCAAGACGACGATGAGATCTTTTAACAGCCAACGAAGTAATGTGCCCATGCTTCATCTCTTCGTTGTCTTCCTCCATTTTGGCGAGCACATATCCAACAATATTGCCTTTTTCATCTTCAGCAACATAGCTGAGTTGAGGCCAACTGAGACCATGATAGAAATAATATTTCATTTGATAGTTTTCGGGTAGACACAGTAGATTACAATGCTGCATGTTCATGAGATCTTCGGGTTTTGCACAGCGAATATTCATGGTTGTACTGTTTATTCTATGTCTATCTATGGTTTAGGTAATTTCTAGTCGCGTCTGCTTCGATTATTTGCTCTGCTTCTGTTCGTTTGTTGTGGCTGTGTTGCTTCTGAATTGCCTCCACCCAGCAATTCCCGGACGAATTTAAAGCGTGATAGGAATAGTTTCCACACAATGTACCAACCTAAAAACGAGACGATTAATTACCAAAAGTATAAACAATAAATGAAGACAATATTTATGAGAGGGAAATTTTTTATTAGTGGATAACCTAAGAAAAGGACTTATTTGCCTACCGAGCAAAATTAGGAAAAGTACAATAGCCAAAGATGAGATTATAGTTGTTATAGCTAAGATAATATCTTTCATTATAGTCACATTTAATTAACACAAAAACTACACATTTAAAAGCGTATTTCTAGAAAAAGGCAGTGTTTTGTTGAGATGAATGCGCCATTTTGTCGTTCTAACCAAGTTATAATAAGACATGTGGCGTTCGCGTTGTGCAATCTTGTTATTTTTATCAAGGGACAAAGCACTACTTGTTACTTATTAATAATACATACCAATTAGATAAAATAGGCTTAAAGTTTACTCAAAAATATCATTAATTAGCATGACATTTGAACACATGTGTTGTCGGCCATTTTACAAACAATTTTTAGTACCAAGGAGTAGATGGCGCATAATGCATTGTTTTCAAGATATTAAATGGACAGTTTGGTACAGCGTGATTTAAATTGATTGTTCTATGTTTTGATCTTCTCTACGGAGTGTTAATTACTCGCCGACTTTTCATTTAATGTCATTCTGTCATTTCACTTTGAGACTATAATGCTGTAAAAGTGTAAAGGATAGAAGAAGAGAAAACTTTCGGTTATATTACTATTTGGACCGTCAAAATACAAAATTTTACGGGATTTGAGAATGAGTATAGCAAAATATTCGTTAAAATTTAAAATGATTTTTGGCGAGTTTTATCAAAATTCATTTTGGTATTCAATAATTTCGAGTGTTAAAAGAACCAAGCCATATTTCAATATAAATAACTGCGCTATTTTTATAACCGTAAGAATTTGTAAAGCCTTTATCGCATTATTACTTTATTTAAATTTGAGCATGTGTGATGATAATGAGTTGATGGTCGCTGTTAAATTGATAAGAAAATAATGAATAAACCTGTTTATATTCATACACTTATCACTTTTATCATTTACATGTTTGACTAACATTTATATGTTTTTTTTAGTGCTTGTGCGCTGTGAGTGAACTTGTACCATTCAGGGTGCCATCATATCCTGGTAAGTCCATTATCATTACCATTGCCAAGCAAAAAAGTCCAAGGACATCAGTAGATAGGAAGAACATGACTATTGAGTACCAAGTAGCTTTTGTTTTCTTTATTGTTTTATGGTTTATTTCATCATTTCATGACACATGCTAATTGAACAAACACGTGTTTCCAACTATTTGCGATTGAATCATGCATTTAAACTTTGTGTGCGACTGTGTGTGCTGTGTGAACCAGCCCCTAACAGCATGCCAGCTAGGCCTGGTTTAAACTAAATAAGCAAGAAAAAAGGGCATTTCTACTCAACCAGCAATCGTACACCACCCTTAGATTCTAGAATCTTGTTGTTAAGTACGGATATGATGACTATTTACGTATAGATAGATATTAATTACCGATTGGGATTGCTAAGAAAGAAGAACATTCCAGTTTGTTCTAATGCGAATAGTTCAGTTTAGAGACCAAGATGCCCCACTCACTTCTTCAGAATGTACCTAAGCCTTTGCCGAAGAAGTTCACATCACCACGTTGTGTGTACATACAAGCAAGCCATCAACTGACGTTGCCTTTCGCGGTGCTTGGCTGCTATTGCTCGCGGAGTATATCGCGGGTCGACGCTTTCTTCTTTTACAAATCGACTTCATTCCGTTGTGAACATTCGTGTGCGTTTTACGAATTAAATTGCGTCCGTTGCTCGTGTCGCCGTCGTTCTTGTTTCCATACCAAATGCATTTACGTAAAGTAAACAACAACTAACGAACCGCTGAAGCATCAAGTATCGGAAAGCAAAAAGTGTTCGTTTATTTCTGTTAAATAGGTGCATTTTAAAAGTGTCTTCTTGCGTCCGTTAATTAATTTCGAATTAATTATATTGGATAAAAATTACGAGGGACTTTTCATAGGATTTTTTTATTATTATTTCGAGTATTATTGGTGAGTTTTTTTTTTGCTTTTTTAAATTAAATATAAGTTGGGAAAAATAATTGTTTCTTACGCATGAAAAGACGGACACAGGAACACACAAAAAGTCTGCAAAGCAGGTGCTTGAAAGACATATGGCAGTCAGAGTCAACCAATTAAAAATGCTTTTCTTTTATTTTTATTAAAAATGGTGTAACATTGTGTCAAGTAGTGGATATACAAATTCACATGAGTCAACTGTCACACACATTTTATTCAAATTAAATTATATTAACTAAACTTGTATTAACAAGAGTTTTGAAATTAATAAGTTAACATCAACTAAGTTAGTAAATAGAACTTTTTGTGTGAGATGGAAGGATCCAAACTTCCTTCGTTCATATTTTGTATAAAAGTATTATGAAAATATTGCGTTCGCGTTGATATTTTGTTGTTTTGGTAGTGACTTAATTATGTTATAATATTTCGATGGGAAATTTATTCAAAACATTCGACACTTTTACAGTTATGAAGGAGCCATTTGTCTGGCTTGACTCAAACACTATGCTCGCTCGGGGCTCTTCCAAAGAGCACTAGGTTCTCAAGTCAGTGTCAGGTCTCAGTTCTTTCTTTGCTCTTCATTGCGCCTTACGATCGATGGCATATGTGAGTTCGCGAGTCATGGATGAGAATCTTAACTTTTATATGTTACCCAAGTGTTTATCTTACTATGAGGAATAGTTCATTTGAAGTTTATTATTTTCGCAAATTTTGATTAATTTTAATTAACCAGAGAAAGTTTAATAATTAATTCCATGTGAAACTATAGCTAATATACTTATTTATATTTATTGAATCATGAAGCAATTTTTTTAAATAGTTTACTGTTATAATTTTGGTTATATTGTAAACTAAATAAAATTATGAAATGGATTTGCAATCATTTAAAATCACGCTGTATAATATTTCTTTAATTAATGATGAATTTTCGCAAATGTTAGTAAATCAAACAATTTTTTTATTACAGGCAAAGTAAGTTAATATTAAATTTTAAAACCAAAATTTAACGCGTAATTATATTCCAACCAAATATCTATCAACTTATCAACAAAAACTTTTTGAAAAAATATGCAGACACGGACCGATAGTAGATAATGATATATCATTAACCATCATTAAATCTTTTTACTTACTGACCATACCAAAGATATAAGGTCTAACCCCAACTAACAGTATACTGAACCCGTGTACCAAGTTTCTTTCCGGTGTGTTGCTTGGTACGGCCGGAATTTTGTTCAAAGCGGATACACAGCACCCCACCCATATACGCGAACATCATGGCAAAAACCACTTTTTCGTACTCAGGCAAGCGAGATTCGTGGAGACCCTATGAAAATCCGAATTCGATTTTTGAGTGAAATCGATACTTTGTTAAAATAAAACGCAACCATTAAATAGCTATTGACGCGAACACGCAATTTCTAATTACAAAATATTTTCTCGTCAACTATAAGTCGTTTCATCTTAATATTTATTATTCCATTGTTGATTTAATATTTAAAATATACAAAAATATAATATGTATATACAATTAATAAGAATAATGAAGTTATTTCTAGGATTCATTAATGATTATTTATTTCTGCAAAGAAAAACAATAATAACAACACAACAATGCATACAAATTGTTAATAATCTTTATTATTAATTCATTTATTAGAAACACATTTGATTCTTACATCGGACGTCATTATTAATCTTCTTTGCACTGACGAGCGAAACAAGTTATAATAACAAAAATTAAGAAAAAGAATAACGTTATTCGTAATGTGTCGATTATTCATAAAGTTATAATATTCCTAGAGGGAAGGTATTGATACAAATGTAGACTACCCAAAGTACACGCGATACTGGAGCCTATTCCAAATTTCGTGCCTTTTAGGTGCAACACAATATGGCGATTTAGTTTAATCCCGTGGCTGCATGCCCCTCGCCTATAAATCGACTTTATGTTCTCTCTAAACTCTAAAGACTTCTTTCTCTCTCTCTATGCGATTATTTATTAGTATAGAAAGAAAAGAAAAATGACTTGCGCAAACGATAAAGGGTAATTTGTGGGAATTTACAAAATGGTTTTTCAATTGAAATTACCAGCACGCAACTGAATAATTGTTATTTGAAATTAACAGTATTCATAAAATGTTCGCTAATGGATATGACTTTTTCTTGAGTTTTTATTATAAATCTGCTTTGAAGATGTAATAAAATTATTAATTATCGGGCAATTAATCATTTTTAGATATGCTTGTGCCCTTTGTATGTGTTTTATGCTCGCGACTAATTTTATAATTGTGTTATTGAAAGCTGAATATGCTACTGCACAAAGGCCTTAGACTCAGTCGAAGGAAAATGTAAACATGTAAATAAATCTTCAAAACTGAAAAATTATTGGGTATTAGTCATTCTAATATGACGTCACAAACGTCAAAATTTTCCTCGTAGAGGAAAAACATTGGGCTGGCGTTGCTGAGATCTGCTGTACGCCATTATGGCATTGCGACCATTGCGTTGCATAACCAATAATGTGTTTACCTGTTTGTATAGCTAAAATGTTATAGGTATGTATAGCTTAATCAGAATGTGCATGATTGCGAGTAAATGGACGTCTTTAGCGAGTTAATTGCAAGCACCACATTCTTGTCTATGTAATAAATTTAATTAAATGTACATTTGAATGAAGTTCGCTTTTGTTCTTGCTCTGGTTATATTAGCATCATTATATTTAGTTATATGCACATCTCATAGGTACTTATTATAAATAAGTTGTATAATTTGTTCTTAGCAATTAAAATTACTGCAAAATTTCTCATGATGAACATCGAAATAAAAAATAATTTTGAGTTGACTACCTATACATTATCTATCGGTTAACTTTGCGACAATGCGAAAACTTTGTGTGTTTGTAAAGTTGTGTAAAACTTGAAATGTTCATTTTGTCAGTTTTTATCATAGAGATAGAATAAAGTATGCATTTAAATTTCTCAAACTGACACTTGATATTTAATAAACGAGGATAACCACAATGAAGTTATTGAAATTAGTGCTAGAGCACTTGTGTTTCGTGTTTTTTTTTGTCGAATCCTCTAAGTTCTGCAACAAGCCAATGCACGATGTAGGTACGAAGACGACTTTTGCAGAATGCGGTTCGTAAGATTGTTTGCGGTGAAGTGAAAGTTTATAGTTCCTTCCGATCAAGTGAAACCGCTCCTCATGCTCTTCCAGTTTTATATAGGGAATATGAATAGAGAATAGAAGAAATCTGGAATTTATAATGTACATATAGGTTTCCATATTAAAATTCAGTTATTTGAATAAGAAACAAGAATTTTAGGAATTCACTTAATTTTTATCGATTTTCGTATTTTCTTGACTTGATTTTTGCCTGCTCATGTCATCCAATAAATTTTGTGTGTTTGTAAAGTTGTGTAAAACTTGAAATGTTCATTTTCCGCGTCACAAGCTGCGTGTGTGTACTTTGGGTAGTCTACATTTTAGGGTTTCAGTTGGTTAATGGCTTGCTTCTAGTAATATTGTAACTGTAAGGTATTTATTCAATTTTCTTGATAATTTTTAAACAACTTTTATTCTCATCATAGTGCCAACATGATATTCCATGTTAATGAAGTTAATCTTTATTCTCAAATAATATTTAAAACTTTAAAATTTTGAAACGTAATATCAAAGCGAGGCCAAAGTTGAGATTTTGCCATTTTGCGTAAGTGCATTTGAAATAACCTTTTACAAATCGTAATTGTATTTACAATGACGAAACAATTCGATAGAATGAGTTTTTCTATGGCACTACAAACGTTACAAACGGTTCGAAATATACATATAACAAGAAATGAAGCAAAATCGTGATGAGTTTTACAAACTTATTCATAATATCGCTTTTATACTAAGCAGTTAAACTTATAGAAATTGACTTAATTTATACTTCGCGGTTGTAATAAACATATAACTAATTGAACTTTATAAGTTTGAAGAACGTAGATGTAATCTAATTTCGATTAATCAAATTTTCAATAAGAAATTATGAAATTCGTGATAAATTTGGCATGACGTTTGATGATGCAAAATTAGTTGAAATATATAAAATTCAAGGTTTTAAAAACAAATTTCATAAAATATTTATGAAATATTAATTACTTTGCTCAAGTTCCTGACTTATGATAATTTATCATTTAATTTACACTTTTAAAATATTATTGAAGTTGTAAATGTAAATGTGGTTGTAATTTAATTAATTATTGTGTCTTACTTTTTAGGTAGGTGGCATTTCATTGTCGCTCTATTGATATAATAGTATGTTAAGTAATAAGTGATTTAAGACGCTGTATTATAAAACCTAGTCCGAGTTTTATTATGCGTCTTCTTATACTATTTGATCTATTTTGCGCTAATTTTAACTGTAAATAAAATAAAAATGGACAAACCAAATAAATAATACATTTTTAAAGTGTATGGTAGGGAACCCAAATTGCGTTGCTCAAAATGGTCTACGTTGAACGTGGCAGTGGCAGTGTTTAAAAATAACGATTAACGAGGAATCAGTGAATTTAATAACATTTATAATGGAGAATGATTTAAGTTGCACTGCCCCCTATATTCGTGAAGCGGCAGCAAACAGTATAAATAAAATACTAGCAGAAAAATCAAGAAAGGCATATTTAAAAGAATATGAAATTTTTCAAACGACAATCGACGACAATGCGCATGTGTCAATTTTACTTCATGCAACTTAGGGAACATTAAAGAACTGCACCATGGAATGCTTTAATTTCATACTTTAATTAACTACATTGGGTATTCTAATTGGAATATTATGAACTCAAAATAGATAAAGAATATTTATATCCGTTTTGTGTTTCAAATCATTCATTGATTCATCAGTATTCACAGCACGTATACCGAACGTTTTGTAAGTAACTTTATAAACTTTTAACATACTGGCAAATGTTTGCGTTAAGTGGGTGTATCAGTAGAACGTAAAATTAAGTGCTTCTGAATGTGCACTTTTTACTATCCGGAGTAGTTTGGAATTCCACTGAGCTGTTTAAAAGTTATTCTAATGAGTAGTTTAGAATAGCAGTTTAGAGTGCTATACCGAAAGCAGCTATTAGGTACACCCATTATATTTTATTAATGTATCTACCGACCGCCTTTATTCTAGTTTTTCCTCAGTTTTTGCTTTCAGGTAAGTACCTATTAATCATTACAAATTTGAACCATATCTAATCGAACTATTTAACCAAAACCGTAAAAGTGCAATTATACAAAGAAAAAGTTTCAGTTTCCAATAAATAAACAATATGTAAATGTAGTTTAGAGAAGTTTAGGATTTCTTTTAATTTATTAGAAAGTCAAAAGTTGAAGTAACTTCAAACACCTTTGCAGCAATAACATTAAAAGTTTTGATTGTAATTATAAGTCGAGGCAAAAAATGATATAATTAAAATACAACAGTTCGGTGAATTGCTTCGGTGGATCGTTGGCTCCTTTAACAGTTTTTGATACATTCGTACAAAACTTACTAAGAGTACTTACAACAATTACTCAAGCTGATTTGTTACAAATAAGAACTAAGAACAGTTACATACCTGGTTACAAGTTGCAACTTGTTGGTAACTTACAAAAAAGCATTTCGTAATATTTAAGCGCAGTTAAAACAAAACGATTCGGTTGAACTAAACGCAAGTAGGCGGCAAATTATAAATGTGTATAAGTTGGCCATCTAACCACTGAACAAGTCAACTAAGTATACAACAAACGAGGAAAGGAGTTAGTGTTTGAATTAATTTACTTTCTTTTACTTCAATTTGTAACAAACTGTTTTGATGCTGGGTAAACTTTCATTTTTACACAAAACAAAGAAAAACATGTTGCAATAAGTAACTAGGAACAATTAAAAGTCAATACTACGGCGTTTTGAACAATATAAATTCAATTCAAATTCTATTTTAGTAGATTGTGAAATGTTTTAGTTGATTGTTTATTATTACTATAACATTTGTTGTAACTTAAAACAATTGTCTGGATTGGTTTCGTTTCGGGAAAGCAAAATCTTTCTCTTGATCTGAACACATTTAACAAAAAGTTGCCAATAATAATTCACTCAAATTCAATTCAATTTAAATTCTTCAATTTCACCATTTCTTTTATTTCAGAGATTATTATGAATTTTTAATTATTTGTGTTTTGTCTTTTATTTGTGAATTGTGATGATATTTGTCGTTTCGTATTTCGCCAGAATGGCGCTCACATTCTTATTTTCACACAGTGGCAACGCTTATTACATTTATTAACATTCATCGTTTCTCCTTCGTATATTCCATTCATTCGGCTTTACACAGCAGTTCATGCTATAGTATTTTAGATAAAGATCTAATAACGTTTGGGTTTGGGCTCGGTTAAAACATGTGATGCTAGTTGCTGTATTTTGTATCTATATATACCGTACGATTATGTTACCGTCGAACATAGCACCTGCTATGTTCCTATGTTCGACGGTAAAATAAACTAGTCAAACTCATGGCAACGGGGATTCGTATTGCTAAAGACACACCGACGAACATGGAGAGAGTGGGGATGACATGTATTGACGGAAGGTACTGGCCTTTCAGGATATTTTATGGAAAATTAATCGCAGACTATTATTTCGTGCGTACATTTTTTATTATTTCTATACCTTTTCTTCGTTCGTATGTACATGATTGACGAAGAATTTGTGAACAATCAATTCAAATTATGACAATAAGGAACAAAATTGACAACCGACAGTAACGGCATGATCATACAAATTACATTGATCGTCCATCGCCTCTGCCCACATCCCCAATCTCTCCCAATCCGTTGGTGTGGCCTTTAGCAATAGACACTGCCATGACGTCGAACATAGGAACATAGCACATGCTAAAATAATCGCACGGTATAGGTAAATGAAAGAAAAAAACATGAAGCAAAATTATTGTTTCATATCAGTGCATTGCTGTTTGATTTTAACGGGGATATTATGAGATCTCTTATAATAGTTTCCATTTGAATGGCTGAGTGAGTATTATTCCTTGGTACTCCTTTAAAATTAAAATAATAGATACCGAAGCGAAAATGACGGTACTTGCGAACTGGTGCTGTACCTCAGTTATTACAGAATAACGCAAAGCAATAGAATTAATATTGAGAAAAGTAATAAAATATGCACGTAACTCGTTGAAATTACGCAAGACTTCAGTTCCATTCGTAGCATCCCAATAACGGACTGATATCAATCTCTAATACTAACTAATTTTAGTAAAATGTTACTCGGCGTAGAAGTTAGTGTTCTTCTTCTTTTTGTGCGAGAAGGTTTAAGAAATGAAGAGCAATTTTTTTTTGTAAAATATTGAGTAATATAGGATAAAAATAGGAATTGAAAGAGATGCGCAACTTCTACTTTAAAATTCGTACTCGTGACGTGCTAAAACTTATAAGCTGTGTTTTATTCACTGTAAAACTCAGTCATTCAGAGCCTCTCAGTTAGACTCTGCGTTTACTTTTATTCAACTTTTGGCTCAGGGGAAGTGAGCCAAAAACCAAAAACTCAGCTGAAGCATGCCAAAAATTTACACTCACTTTTGAGCTCATTGCCCAGGGACGGATTGGCTCTTGCAACTGGCCCCAGCCTGATTGGGATCCTAGTTCTGTGATATGTCTGTCATGTTGCACATTAGATCAGCCGGTCTGGATGCCCCTGGCGTTTGCACAATAACAATAACGTAACTGCGCTTCCTGAATATTTCATTCACAACTGTGTAAATCTGAGTCGCTCAGAAATGATCTGAGAGTTCTGAGATTGAATCTGAATAAAACACAGCTATAATTTCAAGTTTGAACTGTTTTAATGATTTGATTGTGTATTCATTAAAATATAATCTCATAGTATTGTATCTTTGAAGTGTTGCTATATTTATTCTTATATAAGTATAAAGTAGATAAATACAAAGATAAAATGCATAAAGTGTCTCTTCGAGTAGTCGTAATCGAATGAGGGACGACATCGTCGAACTCGGAAATAACATTAACTGTAAAAACGGCTACTAATTTTATATTCTCACGATAATCACGATACTACAAACTAGAGGTGTGAAGTTTAGTTACTTTTAAGTAGTAGTAACGATTCGTTACTTTTGCCGCGAGTAGTAGTTACAAAGTAGTAGATACTCAGACATAGTTTAACAATCGTAGAATAACTGCTATGAAAAAAAAAATTTTTTAAAAAAAAAAAATTTTTTTTTAAAAAAATTTTTTTTTTTTTTAAATTTTGAAAAAAGTTTTTTTTCTCCACTCTATATGAAATTCATAGCAGTTATTCTACGATTGTTAAACTATGTCTGAGTGAAATATTAGCCGCCTAGCATAAATATTTTTCAAGTAACGGGTTGCTAAAGTTGAACAAATTTTCGACCAAAAAAATTTTTCTGAGATTTATCGATTAATATCTCAGCGAAATCATTTTGTATCAAATTGAATCTTTAGTATGTTATTGCAAATCTAATGCTGAATCTAAAAATTGCTCTCGCTAAAATCTGAAAATTATATCTTAAATGTTATCAGCTGATAAGTGTGACCTTGCGTTGCACAGCGATTCTGACTTCTCGGCGAAGATCGTTTCCATAAGAATTGCGTACGCTGATATTCGCAAATTCGCATTGCGACGTTACTAAGGTAGAAATTCGAATTGGAAAAAAAAGTAACGATGTAACTACTACTTTAAAAGACTGGTAGTAACTGGTTAGTACCTACTGGTTAGTAACTACCTACTACTAGTTAGTAACTAATACAATTAGGTACTTAGTTTTGGCACACCTCTAAACATAAGTTGTTTTAAACATTCGCCTGTTTCAAGTCACTCGCCGCTTTATGATACATGCTGCTTAAACTACTATTTTTGATCGTTCCAACCGGTTCCACGTATACTGAGTTTAATCAGCAAACGCAAAGCCTACCTATAACATTAGAAACAACTCAATTCAAAGCATTCACAGTCATAAACTCAAGGTTCCTTGAGAATTTCATATTAATTTTCAACTTAAAATTAACAAATTTAGTCAACAATATTGATCTACAAACAAGATGTCGACATTAATACTGGCATTTTGTTCGTTAATTGTAATTGTTTTGGTAAAATTATGCAAGATATATGTGGCAAGACAAGAATTTTTAAAAAAAATTGTTTGGCTACCTGGACCGAAGCCGCTTCCAATCTTAGGAAATGCATTGGAATTTAAGAATCTATTTGGTAAGACATATTTTCAATTTTTGTAATAATTATAATCCATTTACAAACCAATAGAATTACTTAAAGGTAGAAACACGCAACCATTCAAAATAATTATCATATTTAATACTACATATACCTAATAATATTGTTGACCTTACAAGAGTGGCTGATCCAGTTTGGAGGGCACTTTTACAACTGATGAATTTTCGTGTTTTAATCTATGCGCAAGTATATAATTTTGATTATTGTTCTATTTTAGGACTGTTACCTGCCTTCCTAAATTACGCAAAAATATATGGTCCTTCATTTAAATTGCACTTGGGTCCACGCATTGTTGTTATAACTTCCGATCCAAAGTTGATTGAATTCATAACAACTTCAAATACGCAGTTGAAAAAAGGATTCAGTTATCGCTTCATACACAATTGGTTGGGCACCGGTTTGTTGACAGCAGATAATCCTAAATGGAAGTCGCACCGCAAAATTCTGACTCCAACTTTTCATTTCAAAATTCTTGAGAAGTATATTCCAATCTTCCATTCCAATGCGCTAAACTTGAAGCAACATTTTTCCAAATCCATTGGCAAGGATTGCGATATCTACGAAGATGTCGTCTTGTCCAGTCTGGATGTAATAGGCGGTTTGTTTTCTACGTCATTAAAATAGAAGATAGCACTGATCAATCAATTTTGTAGAAACTACAATGGGTTTCTCAATAAACGCGCTGAAAGAAGGCAACAGTTCGAATTACGTAGAGAGCGTCAAATATATGGGCAAAACGGTCGCCGAACGCACTTTTTCGAGTTGGCGACAATTCGATTTTCTGCATAAGAACTCCCCTGCATATAAAAAAGAAAAACAGTGCGTGGATTTTTTGCACAATACGACTAATAAAATAATTCAAGCCAAACGATTTGAATTGCAAAATAAGAATCATGAACAGAAAGATGACGATGGTCTTTATGGCAAGCAGAAATTTGCATTCTTGGATATGTTGCTTAGATGCTCCACTGACGAAGGAGGTACCTTAAGTGATTACGACATTCGACAGGAAGTTGACACATTTATGTTTGCCGTACGTAATCTAGAGTAATTTTCATTTAAATATTAATTACCTGGGATATTTATTACAGGGCCATGACACAGTGGCATCTGCATTGTCCTTTACGTTATATTTACTGTCCAAAAATGAAAATGTGCAAGATAAAGTATATGAAGAAATAAAAAGGGTTTTTGGAAATGATTTGATCCCAAACATGGAAGGACTGAATGAACTAAAATATCTAGAAATGGTGATTAAGGAATCAATGAGATTATATCCGCCTGTGCCTATAGTGGTTAGAGAATTAACAGAAGATGTTACTTTTAGTAAGTTAATAATATTTTCTAAACAAATTTTCTATAAGTCACTTTTTCAGGTGCGAAGTTGTTCCCAAAAGGTGTGGCGATATTTATATCTCCATATATTGTGCACCGAAATCCTGATATATACCCAGATCCAGAAAAGTTTGACCCAGATCGCTTTGCCACTGAAGAATGTGCCAAACGTTCAATATACTCGTTTATTCCCTTCAGTGCTGGACTCAGAAATTGCATTGGTCAGAAGTTCGCAATGCTTGAAATGAAGACCATGCTTTGTTCCATTTTGAAAGAGTATAAATTGTTGAAGGTGCCCAATTTTGAAATCGTACTCGTTCCAGAAACTGTACTTAAATCCGTCAATGGTGTATATGTTCATATTGAAAAACGCTAAATCAACATATAAAATATTCACTAAATATTCCCTGGGGCAGAGGAAGATATTATACAATAAATTATTGTATAAATTAATTTCAATATTAGCAACTTAGCAAAAATGTTGTTGACTTGGTATAAATAAATAATTCAACATTGCTACTCGTAATTCTCAGATTCAAATAATTTTCCTACCACATTCCATATAAAACATAAAAGAAAAACAGAAATCGGAAAGCAAATGCGACAACTAAATATAGCAGTAATACCAGCGTTTCCCAAAGTGTGGATCACGACACGGCACCGGGTCGCAGAAAAATTTTGCCGGGTCGCGAAGAAAAATTGTAAAAACACAAAT
>JARJEB010004257.1:0-22756 GCA_030264535.1 Liometoxenus newtonarum
AAAAGTATCGTGTGCTACTCGTGCGAAAAGAGCAAATCCATGCTTGTGTGAATTGAACAGCTCGACGTCGTCTCGCACTCCAAACGTTCACACGCGCATGGATTTGACTCCTTTTTGCACTAGTTGCACAATATACTATTGTGTGTTAGTAAAGTACTAGTAGGGGAAAATGATTAATCAAAAATTTTAATGGCAAATACTGTGACGTTCTATTGTAGCGCCTGATGATCTGACCTGGACGTCACGAAACTAGTCGCAATGAATACTAAAACTTGTAATGCCAAGTATTTCAACCCATCGTTGTTATTTTAAATAAAAACTACTCTTTGTGTGTTAGTAAAGTACTTATAGGGGAAAATGATTTATCAAAAAGTTTTAATGGCAAATTCTGATGCTTTTAATTTTCCATTTGGATTTATTTGAAGCACTTATTCCCAGGATGTGAATCATTGGCAAATTTTGTGCTCGAAATAAATTTTCAAATATTTCACTAGCTAGCACGTAAGCTTTCGAAAGCTTAATACGTTGGTAGTTTTAGAAATTATAAATGGTTGTTCGGGATTAATAATTCACGTCCGAAACTAACTATTCGCAACTTGCTATTTGCCACTGCTTTCATTAATAAATACCACAATTTGTTTTAATTTTAATATTAACAAACTTGAACCTTTCGAGAGCAAAGTGTTTCGCGATAATAAATTGGTAACAGTTTTTCATTTTCTCAGTGCGTTTTCCTATACGTGGTAAAACATAAGCTCATAATAAATGTGGAAAATTGCCTCTTTTTTTTTCACTTAGGTAATATTTTCTTATCTTAAGCAGTAAGTGTTATAAGAGACAGTTTAATTACATGAATTGTTTATATTATTTCATTTATTTTGTCAACGAGAAATAGAAAACAAAAGAAATATAAAATAAATGTAGTCGATTTAGAGAATTTTGCAATTTGCTAACTTTCTCCATATTCTCAAACTGTCACTAACCTACTTGACACTCATTATACCACAGTAGTGTAAATTCAGCTGACCTTACAGCACTGTGCTGCAAAGTAGGCCCTTACGCAACGTGACAGTTCTATATGATTCCGAAATAGGAAAATAATATTATTCAAATTGACTTAGGATTTCATTTTCCGAAAGAAAAATCCATAGAATTAAATGAATCAGTGCGTGTCTCAATTTCTAAGTCCTTGCTAACCCTTTAGCTTTTAGCTAGGACGGAAACCATAAATAGGTATATTATGCAATAATAGAACCAAACATTGTTGTCATTTCACCAGGGCGGATTAAAAAGTTAAAGTGACGCTTAAAATTTCTAGAGATTTCGGTAATTTATTAATCTGATCCGCATAAACGACACCATCCTGTAACCTGTAAATTTGCTAAACGCCGTTCAGTTCTGGTCATTTTGTACTTACTATAGATAAAAAGTTCACATGAAAAAAAAAACGCAATTTGCATCAACTTTGGCTATTCCTATAAACCAAAATTTTTTGGAAAAGTATATGTATTTTTTACCCCCCTTTAGCATTCAGTATTTCTAAATGGAAAAGTATAAATGCATAGTGAAATATTATAGATAAGTATCAGAAAAGACGAGACATGTGGGCATTCGATGTTGGATATCAGTCCCCCAAAAACCCGGAGTGACAGCCATATAAAGAACGTATGGGTATTTATGACCCAAAAGTGGATAAAGATTTACGTGGGCTATTGGGTCGATTTGCTTTTTTGCTCGATTTCTATGACTTGGCAAGGGTAAGCTTTCCTATTACTAACTTTCAGTTTTAAGGACGGTTGAGGATTGCCATGAAGGGCGAAGTGTAGTAGATTTGGCAACCTTGGGGCAAGAAGTTAAAACCGGCAACGCTGCGCCAAAAGAACGGAAAAGCACGAGGAGTAACGAAGGAGATAGATAGAAAGCAAGACTTGACAAGGTTGTAAAGAAATAAAGGTTTTGATTATTTTAATATAAATCCTAAATTTTAAGTAGTAAATCCTAACTACAGACTCATGTTACGGGGTATGATTCAAGCATGTAATATAACAAACCTATGTTAATTTTATGTCAATCATAAACCGTGCTTTACAATTCAAACAAAATATTAAATATATTACGAAATGTTATAAATGAGAACAATGTAGTTAGTTAGCATTGTTTAATAATCAAATAGGTTTAGGTTTATAAAAATAAAAAATGTCCGTCAGAAATGGTAATACAGATAGGAAGAAAATACGTTTTTTGGCTTATTGACTTTCGTTTATGGTGCTCCGGAGGAAAACATATTGGCTTTTTCGTTGATGCTCACGTACGCACACATAAAATGGCAAACATTCAAGTATTAGATGGTATAGTGAGTGAAATCTCGTAGAACGTCGTTGATGCGTAGAACGCACATGTGTAACATGCATATTTGAGCGAAAAAGAGATTTGCATAATATATATATATATATATATATATATTTTTTTTGCTACGAGGAAAGAGCAACACATCTAGCGATAATGCGTTTTCGACGTTACGTAAAGAAGATGGAACACGCATGAAATCGGCGAGAAGCTCCGGGATCTTAGCCTCAGTTAAGCCCAGCATCGACGACGCGTCGCATGCGAAATAAGCTCGTCGATGGGCCCAAAACACGCGAACGACTTGAATAAATATTGCAAGCACTCTTACCTTTTTAAGAAGAAAGTTTTACTTTTATATTTTCGAATTTTGGCATCTTAAAAGGGATAATGTAATCGTAATGCAAAAAGATAAAACTTGTCGTAAAGTTAACTCATCGCTTCAAAGACGCTCGAATAAGACGATGTAAAGACAAGACGAAATAGTAAATACGTAAAATTGCACTAATTTGTTAATTAATTAATAAATTAAAACTCTTGGAACGCTTTCGAGTTTCGTTGAGTTGAGGGTCTTTTTACGAGAACGATTATTTGTCCCCAGCAAACGAATATTCCAGTCTAGCTAAGTTAGTTTCGTTATGAAAGTGTAGAAGGGATGGTAGGTAATTTTTAGGGTAAACAAACTCTCCTTCACCATCCTTACCCTTATTTTATTTGGCTCTTCAAGTTGTTCATGAAGATACACGCTCATTTGCTTATTTGTTTACAATTTGGATTAAGTAACTAAATATAGAGAATACACGTTAAAACTACGACTTATAACTCTGGACAAAAATTAACAGGGACCATTTTCCTAACGAAGGGATTGTATGTAATAGGACAACTAGGATAACATGAGAAAATGTTGAAAGCAATAAACGTTTTCGGGTATTATCGACAAAAGGGCACTGGGGCTGGACACTAAAGATAGGAATAGTTGCTATAGTTAAACGTTCAGTTCAGGGCGGAGGAATGTCTGGAAGGCATAAAAGCGTGCAATCCCGTTATGTAATCGTTATCTATAAATGGGGGTTAATACGATTTCTACGTATGTAGTACGACGCAATGGGGTTGTAATGTTGTAAATTCATACCTACATAGAGCCGCAAATGTTTAAACGTTTGCGGAGAAAGCAAACGAATAACCTTGTGAAGCAACAACCGCATCTTCATGTTTATAGATAAAGCAAAGAAGAAAGGTTTTAAAAAATGGGTGAAAAATCGCTTGTTTATGTTTATCTTTTTTATCCTTCTATGCGTGCCTATTCAATGTGTGTTAGGTAGTTTAGTTTGGGTTCTGGATGGTCAACTCCCGAAAGGATAAAAAATAAAATAAGAATAAAGAAATTAATGACTGGAAAAGACATCACATGTTTATCCTCGATTGAATTTTATGCCTTCACAAAACCAGTTGTTTTTTTTTCGAATTGAATTTGTTTAAGTTTCCCATTTTAGGTAATAAAAGTGCAACGAAAGATTTTTCTTATACCCCCAAGGACAAATTATATAAATATTCATCAATCAGTAGGAAGACCAATTGCTTTACTTAATTAGTCTGCTCAGTTCTTTAGTCTAATGAATAAATTCACAATTAAGAAAACAAAACAAAAAAGTAAAATTCGCATTGGCGCACAATAAGAAAAATGAAATGACCCACGACGAGTCTACACTTGAACCTTCAACTCTGGAGTATACCTAAGCTAAGGTTAAGACAAGAAACCAACAAGCAACACAGACGGATTTAATGAAAGAAAATGAAGGCAAATGAGGGAAAATCTGGTGCAACCCTTTTCTTGCTCTTGCGTTTTACCACATACCATTTCCCCCATACTGCTTGGCTTGCGCTAAATGAATGAACCAGAATAGCGAAATGCAAACGAAGTACGACAACCACAACCTCCAGCTATGATGGAAAATTGCACAGACCAACGAGACCGATGCGACCAAACAACCCTCGTCAATTCATCTTGCACATCGTGTTGTTGAAGATGAAGTTCAAGTTGCATCAATTAAAGACCAACAAGGGGCTAGTAACCTCAAGTAACTCATCGGAATCTGCATTTTATTTAACAACCATTTCTCCGGAAGTCTACTAGAAGATAATGAATTAATTTAAAACTAAATTCAGTCTTCAGATATACGGATAGTTAGTGTTAGTGGAAGAAACTACCAATTTATAATACGAAGTGATCAATGCAGAGGCGGATTTATGCATGCTCTTTATGGGCGACGGTGAACTTATACAGTCTGTATATTCAACTATCCAGACTTTGGTTAATTGGCTAGGCTCCCAAACAGTGTTAGCCCGCAGGGCCGCTAAATTTAGCGGTCCGCCCCTGGATAAATGTACAGAAATGTATCCAAATTTAAAAGAAATGTTTGGTTTGGTAAGTATTTTATTTTACAATAGAAGAGTAATTTAACCCCTTTATTCAGTTTCTGCACACACAAACACACATACACACACACACACACACACACACACACACACACACACACACACACACACACACACACACACACACATGTGCATATCAAGTTTACTGTCGAAGCTAAACATCTATATTTAAGGTTATTCGGTTTCAAAATGGTTTGGTTTTGTACGTTCTTCATATGTTATAAAACTTATTCTCATTCCGTTTTCGTTTTTGACTCTTAGTTCCTCACCCATGCATTATTCGCACTTTGGTATTTTAAAAAATAAAACGTCTCAAATCCCAAGAACCAAAGAAAGATTTTCATTCCTATAGGAATCCAAACAACTGTGCCATTGAGGGTAAAGTGGAAAATGGAGCAAAAAAAAACGAATAAAAAGAAACGACCACGTATATTAGACGAACGAGAACATTACGTACAACACGAAGAATGAAGAATGTTGAATATTAAGATCATATCTGCGGATATCAATACAGATATGGCCGAAGATAAAGGACCTTGTGATATGGTCGAGGAAGGAATACGGGGGGATCGAGGAACGGGCGATGCACAAGGGAAAGGTCCGTCGTTATGGCTTCGGTGCAACCCAGAATACTAAATAAGGTTACAAACTGTAAAGGAGCACGAAGAAGCTGAAGGACGAGGAAGTATCAAAGGATCTAGACTGCGTTCATTTATTTCACTATTGTTAAATCAAAGTTAATTAAATCGTGTGTTATGCGTCCAATAATTGCTAGAGGTAACTGTCATGTTTCGTAAGGAAGTACCTACATTAAATGTTTAGGCTGAAATATAGAGATTGCTTACTCGTAACTCGGGAAGAGGAGTAATTTTTTTTCTAAAATTCGAGTAAGTATTCCCCGTTGAGTAAAACAAAATATGGTTTCGCTGTTGTAACTCATACCATAACTCTTCGCCATTTTAACTCTTAACCTACAACTTAACTGGAACTCCACAAAAATGAACGCAGCCCTATGAGGCCTGTAAAGAACCCAAGAATACGACAAAATGGAGTATAAAAAATGGATGATTTTGGTTTTAAGTGGTAAAAAGCAAAAACTATTACATTAAGAGTAATGTCAAACTTATTTGCTATCTGATGAGTAATGAGGGTTAGAAAGTAAGGTTAAGTACTTAATTTCATAATGAACGCAGCCCTATGAGGCATGTAAAGAACCTAAGAATTCGAGTAAATGGAGCAGTATAAAAAATGGATGATATGGTTTTAAGTTTTAAGAAGCAAAATCTATTACATTACGAGTAATGCCAAACTTATTTGCTATCTAATTACTAATGAGGGTTAGAAAGTAAGGTTAAGTATTTAATTTCAAAATGAACGCAGCCCTATGAGGCATGTAAAGAACCTAAGAATTCGAGTAAATGGAGCAGTATAAAAAATGGATGATACGGTTTTAAGTGTTAAAAAGCAAAATCTATTACATTACGAGTAATGTCAAATTTATTTGGCATCTACTGAGTAATGAAGGTTTGAAAAAAGGTTTACTTAATTTCAAAATGAACGCAGCCCTAAGAGGCATGTAAAGAACCGTAGAATACGAGCAAATGGAGTATAAAAAATGGATGATATGGTTTTAAGTGTTAAAAAGCAAAATCTATTACATTACGAGTAATGTCAAACTTATTTGCTATCTAATTACTAATGAGTAATGAGGATTAGAAAGTAAGTTAAGTATTTAATTTCGAAATGAACGCAGCCCTATGAGGCATGTAAAGAACCTAAGAATTCGGGTAAATGGAGCAGTATAAAAAATGGATGATATGGTTTTAGGTGTTAAAAAGCAAAATCTATTACATTACGAGTAATGTCAAACTTATTTACTATCTGATGACTTATGAGTAATGAGGGTTAGAAAGTAAGGTTAAGTATTTAATTTCAAAACCAACTTTCATCCCACCTACTCTCCTACAAATATTTCTATATACCTACCTATGTAGACTCAGCCTTACTATTAGTAAAGTTCATTATAATGTCTTTCCTTAATGAAGATTTAATACCGTCCCGTCCCTCAGTTTAAATTGCAATCAGATAAAAATGCGAAGATAGACTAAGTATAGGTACCTACAAAAATAAAGAAACATGAATGGGGTTTGAACGCATTGTATTGTCTATTCTATATCATCATCGTTTTCGCTTTTATTTTACTTCATTTCCACACAACAAGTTTAGTTTCGGAGGGTGAATTTTAAATTATCCTATCTTTTTCGTTTTTCACTTTTTGCGCTTTATTTCTCTTAGGTATATATGTCCTTCTTTTCAATTCAATTGTTACTTGTTACTTTGATTCCGATACGCGATTCGCACGTATAGTTTCCTCGTTCCAAAGGCACAACACACACGAGTTGAAAACGAATGAAAAACGCAGAAACGTCAAAGACCTTTGGTTTAGTTAAGTAAAAAACAAGAAGAATAAAACAAGATCGAAAACCGAAGAAAAGATCAAATATAAAAATCAGTGGTGAGATGAAGACAAAAGATCGTTGGTAGGTGAAAGTCGTTTCCTATATACAAAATGCAGCTGCTGCTACAGCAAAGACCCTATTGATTGATATGGTCGACGATTTTGTGATGTTGGCGTTGTCTATATTGATGAGACGCGAATTATTCTACTCACGCAACACTTTCCCTTTTGTGCGAACCATCCTCTCAGATCCAACTCTCTCTTCCCTTGCCAGTGCGAAATACGTTCGTAGTCTAGCCTAGGTTCCCGTGTGTACTGCGGGTTGGCAATCTCCGCGGCATTAGACTTTGGATAGCGACGAAGGCATTCGTTGCATTGGCAAGCAGGACTTAATGCCACCATCGTAATATCACCATACGGCTTTCCATAGTAATGCTAGCCTAGGTAGATCAATGACACTATAGTTGTGGTCGTTTGGAGAAAATAGTTGTGGAAGTAGCCACTCTGAATGCCAGTTGAATGTGGTACGGGAAGGTAGATGCTAAGATATGCGATCAGCGTGGCGTTTTTAATGTCCTTGCATTGCCTTTGCCAGACGAAAATCCAATGTGAATCGTATTAAGATCATTATAGATGTCTTATAAGTCTGGATTTGCACGTGGAACACGAAAATGTGGTTGGTCGATGACGATGACAACATAGAACGTTGAACAGTGAACACGTTTTCACTCTTATTGCCAAGGTTTAGTCGACTTAGTCGGCTCCATATGGAGTCATTGGTATACGTACTGTCGCATTCACTTCCTTGTCTCATAGTTATTGTCTCGTAAGTATGTGCTTGTATTCTTGAAATTGTCGTCTGGATGGGAGTACTTTCAACTACTTTGCATTCATATCCTCCCTAGCCTCATATACCTTGGATAGGTACCTTAAGTTAACTAGGTATACCAATGTTGCTAGTATTTCGATTTTCCCTTTTTTACTATCTTTATTTCTCTTTCCTCTTCTTCCTTTCCTTCATAGACAACAAAAAAAATATCCGAAAGCCTTCTTCCTGTGTGTGATATCGGATTCGTCCACAGCGTAGTCCTTCAAGCCGTTGTTTCTCTATCCCACCCAGCCATCACAGTTCTTCTTTTTATTGGAATACGTTATGATAGGGTACGGAATGCCGCACATTATAAGAATCGTTATAAGGGGATTTAACGCCATATAAGGGATCCACATATCCCAAAGATTAGCTTGAGATTTCTGGCAATCGACACTTGTGTCTTGTGTAGGTATGAGTATAGTACCTACCATCAGTTGAGTTGTATTGTGACGTAATGTTTGAAAATTGGGAAAACTGGCACGACACCAGAAAGAAAATTCTCAAATGTACGCAGTGGCAGGATGACAGTTAACCATTAGTAATAGCAATAATGTTAGGTTATGATGACTTGTACATACATGACTACAAATATACCTCATTCCAGGTTTTTCTCGACATTATTGGTAGTTTTAGAAGTTTTGAAACACTGATGAAATAATATAAAGAATAAAGGGAGTAATGTTATAGAAATATCTTGAACAGCAAAGAGGGGAAATTTAAGGAAAAGTATTAAGATACGAGGAGAAGTTGTTTCAAGTATTCGGAAAGAATTTTTATAAGATTTTCGTACCCTCTGCACTCTTAAAGCTTAATGGGACCGTATTTGATGTATGTTAAGCTTAAATACTGTTGATATATATGTATCTGCAAAGAGTAAAGCAATTAATCAAACCAATTCTAATATTAAATCGGGGGATTTTATCTTAATTTAAATTGTGTCCTTATATACCTACATATAGGTCTAGGGTGTGGCAAATTATGGTCTATCCATTCTTTGATTCTTTCAATTTCTATTTTGATTTTAAACTCCAAAAACGACTTTTGCAATTTTGCATCCTCCAAGATCAATATCCCGCACTCCACTTGCGATCCCCAAATGTCGTCGCTCTGCTTCTTCATTCCTTAAAGACGTTTAGTCGAATCGGCCAGATGTGACCATATCCTATACCCTCTTCCTTCAATTTTACACTCATCCTTTTTCCGCACCTAGCGACGTCAAGTTTGTTGCTATTTACTCGCTTTTGCCTCAGCACTCTTCACAAAGAGTCGCATGCAAGTGAATGTTATATCTGTATGGACTATAGAACACTATGGAATGAGAAAAAAAGCTCTTCCCCTTCTTGCTGTCGCTGTTCAAGCAAAAATTTTCTCTGTCTAAGGAAACATGCAATAAATAGAAGAACGAAGAGATGAAACAGCAGAGGGAGCAGATGCACCAGAAGCGAACTTTTTATTAGTTTCCTCGCATCTACGCTCATTACTAATTTAGTTAATGATCGAATTTGACAAACGAGACCTTATTGATACACATTATGCTACGATTGCTACTCGTTGAGCAACGCGCCCACGTGTGACTATGTAGTTGAGTTACCACAGGGAAAAGCGAAACCGAAGCCAAAATCAAATGCAAAACGCAAACCAAGAGCATTGCTCTTAGTATTGAGTACTGTTGCCGATTAATGGAAGAGCAAGCAGAAAGCGGCAAAGTGATGAAGCAATCACTTAATTTGCAAATTACACGCTCAATAGATGCCTAAAACCAAATGGTGGGGTTTCAAAATGGGCAATTTGAGTGCACCACATGCGGTGTTAAACGTCCTTCGATACCAATCAGGCCTGTTGTGTCTTTCCATGATTCTCTAACACAAACACTAAATTCGATTGCAAATTATGCTAATTAAACTGTATTCAAACCGAATAAAGAGCTTCAAATGAATTTTAACTATTCAAATGTAAAAACTTTGCCAATCACCCATCTTTCACAAGATGACTGACTATATACAGACAGGTCGGCAACAAATCGAATGGAAAAACTACAGGAAAGTGTAAGGGAAAATTTCACCATCTGCAGTTCGAGAATATCAAGGGGAAATCGAAGAGAAATGCACGCAACTTGTATAGGTATATATGTATAGAGCTAAAACACGCATCGTAAAGTTGCAAAAGTTGTGCGGAAATGTAATGGATAAAAGTGAGATGGACTAAAGAGAAAATGCACGACAATTATTGGAATGTCCGTCGAGCGATGACAAATGTATCGTTGGGGATATTGGATTGTTCTGATTGAGAAATAAACACCGGAAGAAATCCAACGAAGAAACGAATGCCCGGCGTGGGGTGAAAAAAATATGGGAAAAACTCGAAGGCGAGAAAAACGTTCGCATCGGTACGATTAGCGGAAGCACATGGAATGAAAGAAAGACAAGTGGAGCAGTTGTTGCCGTTTTCTTTCTACAGAATACTCGAAAATTCCGGAAGAAAAAACATTACATAACCAAGACGGAATGTTGCTGAAGAGTGGACGTAATTTATAAGAATAAGAAAAGAAAGAATACTAGAATAGTATGGTGGATGGGTGGATGTTAAGAAAGTTTTCCCTCGTATATTTCTTTCTTGGACTTGATATGTACTCATTTTCTCGTTTAGCGATATTTTTTTTGTAGTTGGTAATAGCAATGGCATGAAGCTTAGTTTTTCCCAGAATATATAGGTATATTTACGTTTTTCACAAGACATTCTCCGTCATTACAAAGTGTTTTACCAATTTTACTATAAGTATGTACTTTACTAAATAAGAATTCAAATTTTGAGTTCGGTTTACGTAATGAAACCTGGCAAAGTCAATCGCACATCCCGAAGTTAGCAACACTAGACTTTTTTCAACTCACTTCGCACATCAAAGTATCATGTTACAGTGCCGAAATGAAATTGGAAAAGTAAATCGAACAGACTGAAGATGGCCAGGAAGTTGAGAACCGCGTGGATGTATGCAACCAGATGAACTCACTTGTGTTCTATGGCTTGTCCTCACTTTATTATTTCAATTGATTTGTTTCCTTTAAGGTTATAAAATTAGAAAGAGTATAGTACGTAATAAGAGTGGAAAGATGCAATTGCGCTTTAGCGGATTACTAAACTAGCCGGTTCGTTTGTACATTTTCCGCGTCGTGCGCAATAAGGAACTTTCCACTCTATTACGTAAACTACTATTTCACAAATTCTATTAAAATATATTTCTATTGTTGTTGAAATATTGCGAAATATTTTTCATAATGTTTTGTCATTTTTATTCTATGAGCTTTTGCGACATCGTGCGCCAACACAAAATATCCATTATACTTACCGAAAAATCATGAAAAGCGCAAAGAAGCAAAGATGAGTACCCACTCATAGTACATAGGAAATGTCGAGCAAGAACTATGAACTATGAAAAGTAAAGGATTTAAGCTAGTGTACGGTGGTGCCTTTTATCAAGGACTCGTAATCGCCTTAAAGTTTTATCATAAATATACGAGTATAAAGTAGATGGCCGGTATCACGGATGATACAAGGACTATTTTTTACTATACAGTGCGGATTTTATGATTGTTAAAGATTACTTTACATATATTTTAATATGTACTGGATCAGTTAAGTGGAGGAAATAGAAAATATTTCAAAATAGATGGATATCCTCAATGTATGCTTGCAACTCCAGTAATATAAGTTTATTGACAATTAGAGAGGCTACGATCGGTTTCGATCAAATTGAGATCATCATCAGGTACAAACATTAGTACAAAACGTTTTGTAATAAGTTTGGTAACTTACACATTTGTGTTTTTATAGTGGCTGCTTTGTACCTGGTGATGATCCTAATTTGATCGAAACCGGTCGTATCCCCTCTCGTTGTCAATAAACATCTATTACTAGAGTTGCAAGCATAAATTGGGGATCCCGCACTATATTTGGAAATATTTTCTATTTTCATTAAACGACGATGCAAAGTCGGAGATGGTCAACTCGGCAATGCCATGTCCGCTTCGGTCAACACGGCGAAAATGTTATCTCGGCGGCGGTAAACTCGGCTACGGCGAAAATGTTATAACATTTAAAATGGTCATTTTCTTCGCGTTGACCGTAGCCGAGTTTACCGTCGCCGAGTTGGCATGGCCGACATAGCATCGTCGAGTTGACCTGTTGACAAAAGACCAGTTCTGAATGTTGTGAAAGTGCCAAACCAAACTATAGGTTGCGGTACGCGACAAATCGACGATGCCAAGTCGGCGACGGTCAACTCGCCTACGATAAACTCGGCTACGGTCAACTCTGAACATTTAAAGTGACAGAACACAGAAGAATTTTTGCTATAACATTTTAAATGTTGAATTTCGTCGAGTTGATCGTTGCCGAGTTTACCGTCGCCGAGTTGAAGGTTGCCGACTTGGCATCGCCAACTAAGCATCATCGAGTTGACACGGTATAACCGTATAGGTTATACCATTTTCCGAAATTACAAAAGACCAGTTCCGAACGTTGTCAAAGTGCCATCCAAATGAACAAATCTAATTGGCTAATAACTTTAAAAACAAGGATGCCTAAAGGTCTAGGTGTAGATGGCGCTTTGACAGCATCCATCAGCTGTTCCGAACTGCCTTATCCAGCACCCCGGAAAATATGTGAACTAAATTAAACATTTTTGCGGAAACCAAGGAACCAATCGCAAGTGTTATTTTGACGCAGGTACTCAAAAATAAAATCGCGACATATCGATGACGTGTGTCACAATTTATATCAAAAATGTTATGATTTTCAGTACATAATTTTCGTATATTGTATTCAAAATTCGTGCGTATTGCTGGGTGGAGTGTACCTATACTTTCGCAAACGTAGACAGCGCTGATCACGCCAACCAAGTCTTTTGTTGGCTTAGAAGGACTGTATAGTAATACAGAATTCACAATTTCATATTTATTTTCTGTATAACGATTACGATTATTATGATTATGATTATCGTTGAAGCATTCGCTGGCATGCATCCATACGTTCGCCGTCCTTTCGCTATTGGTATTGCTATGTTATGAAGTAAAGACGAGGGTATGAATGGCTCATGTCGTGAACGATGATGAGAATGATTGAGATGATGCTCAACGAAACCGGGGAACGAATGTTGCCGTTGTCGTCCGCATTGTGCCACTGGTGCTTTCACGATGTTTCGAGGAATAATGAAAGAGGGGAACGAACCTATACTCAAGTCTACTTGGTTGGTTGTTGGTAGTGTAGAAGAAGCGGTCGCGTTATATGAGGAGCCTCTCGATACATCCGTTTTTCTCGGAAGGAGAAGAAAAAAGAATATAAGGGAGCAACGAGCAACAAAGCAGTGAATATGTAGGTATACTGAAGATTGATAAGAAGATTCTATTGAAAAGTGAATAACTAGGCAGAAGAGCAAACGAGAATAAAATGCGATCCGAATAATTTAAAGTTAAATTAAAATTTCCTAGTTTTCCATTTTTATTGTTTCATAAAATTCCCCACCAAGTTGCAAATAAAAATATTTTAATTTTAAAGATTTAATGTTGTGGCCAACGATAGATCCATGCATTCTCATCACGTTTTAGAATTAAAACAAAAAGAAATTTAGATCTCAAAATTGAAGACCTTAACAAATAAAAAGCAATTAAAGTTTCTTTCAAGTTTGCGTCCCTTTTGTCCGTCGTTTAGTCCTAAAACATCTTTATCTTTCTAAGATAAATTTTGTTTCTCGTCTTTCTTTATGCTTCGTTCTTCATCACATTCTGATCACCGGAAAAGTTTTATGAGAGAGTAAGAGGTGCAGCGGCGATAAGTTGAAACTTGGAAAAGGCGATAAATTAATGAGACACATAATTCAATGTGAAAAACTACAATAATTGCCGCTTCCTGTATCTGTTACAACTCGGATATTATCTCGAAAGACGTATAAAGTTTTTACACCTGCTTAGAAGACTTTTCCTCTTTTAGTTGGACGATCTGGAAAGTTTCCAGCTCTTTAAGGTTTCATCATTCCCACGCAGTAAAAATAAAACGAAACTTGAGACATAAAAAATACGACAATTTTCCTTCTATACTTATATATACACCTCCGAGAAATTTTCTAATCGAAAGATTTATAAGGAGCCGCACCATCGTATCCAATGAATCTAATGAAATCCTTTCGCCAGATGGATTTATTGACGAATGAAGTTCTTGAAGAAGTTTATTGTTTTAGTTTCATAAGGATTAACACCTTCGGCACCTTAAGAAACGTATTAACGTATTAACCCTAGAAAGGATAAAGACCCCCCCCCCCAAGAACCGAATGAGCGTGGAAAACTTTTCAGGTTCGGGTAGCGAAAGGTAAGAAATGGTATGAGCGCATAAAACAGTCTTAAGGTCTTTGCGACAATAAAAAACTTTTCCGTTTTCGCATTCGTCGGATTTCAGTGGATTGCACTTTTTCCAATGTGTTGTGGCGTTGGGATGCATTCGAAGTTGAAACAGCGTGAAGAACTTGATTAAACAACTATTTCTTTTTCCTTTTTTTTTCCTTTTGCAAGTCTATTACGTTTAGTACACAGGAAGTTGCATTGGTATTTGTGGTTTTTCACTAGCGCTGATTATATTAAGCTCGTTTCGTTCAGCATTTTTGGAAAGTGTGTTTTAATGGCCACAGATACACCTATACCTTACAAAGAGTCCTGAATTTACTATTACTATCACCAATTCCTGCGGGTATGCTAAAAACAGGGATTTTTAAATCCGTTCCATGGAATAGGTACCAACATACCAACCGTTGAAAGAGTCCGGAAGAGAGTTCGGATTAACTCGAATTGGAAAACTAAATCCCACAAAAACGGGCAAAATTGTTGGAAAATGTTTTTATTTACCTGATGTGTCTCGGTATTTCACATTATTACAAAATTGAATCGTACAGAAGTAAAGTGAACTACGTGGATTAACGAAAGCATATTTTGTTATGCGCTGTGCATTTTATTTATTATTTATTCGGTTTTATTAATTTCTACAAAGCTTTTTATTTTTGATCAAATTGTACAACTCTTGATGCATTAATATTTCGGAAATTAATGGAAATATTCAAATCGAGATTTAAAACAACGAAAGCATCACACATAAAAGCATTGTGTTATCATGGAATTTTGCAATTTATTGATTGATGTTGATTAAAATAATAAAACATTTAATTATCTCAAAACATTCTAAAATACCGCATAAAATACCAAACTGTACACATAGTTGTCGTGCTGTTGGTTTGTCAACATTCATTTTACAATTTAGGAATGCACGAGTAAATGCACCTACACCCTAGACTAGAATTATACGAATTTCATTCATTCATTTCATTCACTGTTGAGCGTGTATAACTATTATAATAGATCGAGCGCAAGGTATGCATACAGGGTGTCCAAATCGAAATTCTTCATTCGGTATAGATGCATAACTTTGGTTAATTTAATGTGACAAATTTTGCAGACTACATGTGACAATATGGCACGATTAATAGTATTCGAGTTATTTGAGGTTAGAGTTTTGGACTATTCTCAGTTTTAGCGCTCTATAAGTGCTAAGTAATCTAGTATAAAAACTGCATTTACAAAATCGGGTGAAATAGTAGTAAGTCACTGGCAAAAAAATTAGTACTTACAATGATTAACAAGTCTTCTCCTCGAAACTCATATCCCTATAAGGAATAAAGATCCACTAGTAGAATAGAAAAATAGTAAGCGAGTTATGTTCTGAAGTGGACGCAAATGACGGTGAAATTATTTCAAGAGTTGTGCATGTTCAAGTATTCAATTGCGTGAGTTCATACCAAGCGCGAAAATAATAATAATAAATCGTTTTCTGACCATGCGTACTAGACACCATAAAAGTCTACGATCGTGTAACTAACTTTGATCGATTAGTGGAACCTGAATTCGTAAGATTTGGCCTGATAGCACTACTTTCCTTACATACTATCGGTAGAATGGTGGTCGGAAAGTAAAACAACAAAGATTCGTATTTTCCTTTTCCGTTAGGGAGACGCCTAACAGAAAATACATACCGTGCGTGGTATTTCAAAGTGTTACATTACATACAATTACACAAAATTAATAATGCTGACGGTTGCTCTCCAGAAGATCGTATCGCTTTGATTTTTTTGCACTATATTTGTCAACTAATTAACCACATTCTCTGCGAAAATTGGCATCCCAATGTGTTTTAATTGTAAAGATCAAAATGAAATTTCAATTAAGAGTAAGGTTTAAATGTCCCGCGTGTAAGAGTTTCAGTTGCGTATGCAACCCAATATACATCCTATGTAAATTCCCATGTAACACTTTGAAATACCACGCACTGTATACATTTCAAACAAATACTGAATGAAAATATAATAGATAAAAAAGATGAAACAACTGTTTAGGTTTAGACATACCTATAAGTAGATATAAGGAAAAAGAAAAAAATCTTAGAGATTGTTGACAAAGTCTAACATGCAAGCCAAAACAATCGTCTTGTTTCGATAGAAGAAGGAAACCCGGAAGATTGAAGAAAATTGGAAATGAGAAAAACGTTCTCTTGTTTCTCCACTTTATTCTATTCCTCCTTATTCTATTCACTATATTTTAAATTTATGCCATTATTTT
The DNA here is from genome assembly GCA_030264535.1 of Liometoxenus newtonarum. Lineage (NCBI taxonomy): Eukaryota > Metazoa > Arthropoda > Insecta > Coleoptera > Staphylinidae > Liometoxenus > Liometoxenus newtonarum. Next base: position 16,757 of record JARJEB010004257.1, read on the forward strand.
CAAGTTGATGTCGAAATGTTCTGTAGAGATGCGAAGCTCTTATCTTGAAAAGAACCGTTTTCCATTTTTACCAATTTTTCTGCTATTATAATGAGCACTTGTATTGCCAAAAATTCAATGCATCAATCAATCAGATATTCCATTTATTATTCCATATTTTCTCTTTTCTTGTATCCTCTGTTTTATTTTTATAAAAAGAAGATTAAAACCTGCGCCAATTCATAAATCGCAAAACTTCATAAAAATGCTAATAAAAAAAGCGAAATGTGTAAACTGGAAAAACGTAATTTTTTTATTGTGAACAGACTTTTTGCATTTAAAATGTTGCGAATGTATAAAATGGAGAAGAAAATATAAAAGAGAATTGTAAAACGAATCGTTTTCTATTGATATTAGAAATGGTTGGATGGATGAAAAATCTAAAACTGAAATAAATTGCAAAACGTTTCGAGAATTTAAAACCAAAATTTATATCTGATGCATATAAAGTTTATGAAATTTAGCAATTTTGCTCAAATTATCAAAACGACATTTCTGAATGAGGAATTGAAGAATGCAGACTTGAGACTAGTATGAAATGGAATCTACAGGATGTTCATACTGCGTGCCGAACATTTTTGTAGTATACTTTTCGACTATTTTGGACACCCTGTAATGTTTACTGGTAGAGGAAGTATGGAAAGTTATTGATAACGTCTTTGAAGTATAAATTTTATATATTCTAATAAAACCACCCTTCGGCAAGTCTGCTAACCACCAACTTCTCGCGATCTACAAAATGCTGGTGTTTCCTGTTGCGAGCAGCAACTTTTGCCCATTTCACCGATATTTTAAAATATATTTCGAACTTGTGCCTGCTATCGTTCTTCCTCCATAGTTTAGTATCAAAAAGTTTACTTTGCGCGATTAAAGATTAGAAATTTACCAAATTGCAAAGTTTTGCCAACATCTACCTGGCCCTGGCAACAGTACTTTCCACGGCGTCCTCTTTTCCGATAAGTTTTCTTGTCTACCTTCAACTTATACACGTCGCATGCATACATTACCGTTTTTATGAATAATGTACATTCTACATTTGATTTATAAACTTTGAATTTCTAATATTCTAACTTTCGAAAAGCTATTTTAAAAATTGAAACTCATTTCATTGTATTGCACGTGCGTGCATTTCGATATTGTTTTTTGTTGTTGTTGTTGCGAGGGAGCATGAAAAAGTTTTTAAGTTATTGGCATTGGCACGTTATCGATTTAAAGTTGTGGGTGTGATGGTAGCATGACAAATTCACAACTTCGGCGTTTGTGGCTTTGATTGAAATGTATGGAAATCGCCGCCTAGGTTACATTGCCACGGCACGGCACGGCAGACAGAAAGATGAAGATGCGCAAGAGACACGCACAAGCATCACATCACATGATTCTAGCAAGAATATATAGTTTCTATGAACTGAACAGCAGGCGCAGTCGGAGGATGCCGTGCCATCGTAAAGCAGAATCAGCATCAGCGAGGAAGTCGTTGTTGCCCTTCAATATATGAAATTGTCCCGTTCGGAAATCCCAGCATGCACACCAACACTAACACTATCACTATGTAAATGCGTAGGAATAAGAAAAACATGCGGTAAGGAAAAAAGGGAATCAAGAATCAAAGTATACATGCAACTAAAAGGTGATGGCAAAAAGACGAAGACACTATGAGTTCACGCAGAAGGGTAGAAACTACTTGAAATTTATGACGACGCTTCGACTTCGTAATCACAACGTATAAAAAATCTATAGGCACGGAAAGGACGATAACGACGGGAAGGACGGAGTCGGCATTGGAAGTTGTATGGTGATGACGCTGCTGACTGAAAATTTTAAAAAGCGACAACGGCATGCTTCTATAGAGAAGAAAAAAAAAGAAACGTGATATCGCATCGCCAATACTAATAAGTAACCAGTACTTAAAACGAGAATAAAAACGCGAAGAGAGGAAAATCGTCGGTGTGCTACTGCTTGCCGAGAATTCCGTACATCCATACTTCAAAAGGACAAAATTTGCATGATAATTAAACAGACGAGTACATGTTAAGAAATAAAAAATGAAAAACCATTCAAAAAATCAAAAGATTTATTCGGCGACTTCTACCTATAAGTCATAACCGATGTTTTCTACACCTATTTAGTTAATGGTCATTATTACCATTTTTTGAGCGATTAATGGTACCTATAACTCACTACCGTGAGTTATGGATTTTCATATGAATATGAATTTTCAGAAATCACTGCAATTAAATAACATTGATCGCTTATTAAAGTTCAACAAGATTTAATGAATTTGAAGTGACCGATCCAACTTATCTATATCATCTAAAATCTCGAAAGAACCCGAAGAATTCCGACAATAACTCGCCATATTGCTTCACGTCAGTTAGTGCTCGTTCGTTGCTTCATCCAGAAATCACAATTTGCATTTTGTGTTAAAAATAGTGCAAGGTGTAGAAAAAGCATGGTATTATATTCGCGATTATGGCCATTGTTCACTCAGATGAATTGCGCCACTCGCCTTGCGGCTCGTGGGCTCAAACATCATCTTCGTGAGCAATGGCTACCATAATCGTTCATATAATAATATACTATTATTCAACATGTATCGTATTAATTAAAATTTCATCATCAATAATTGATTGTTCGTTGATTGAATTAAACAAACCATAACATGAGGAAAATACGTTCTAACCAGAAAGATAGAAACAATTTCCGATAAATTTCCCCCCCAAAAAATCTAATTTTATTCCAATTTCTTTTTCGAACATCCAGGCGTGATTTTTTCCGATATCAATCCTGACTTTTCCATTCTCTATCTATATTTATTGCCTTGTTGCCAAAATGCAAACGGAAGGTTCACTTATCTATGGCAGGTTTGACCTGAGTCCTTCATGTATGTCCCGCCGGGAATCTAATAAGAAGCGTTGAAGCTTCATCGTCTTCAAGGGATTGGCAGCATATGGAATTCGGATTAAATTATGGTCCTAGGTCCTATACAATACTACTAACTAATTCTAGGAGGACAAGTATATGAACACTCATATATTTTTCCTTCTTCTACAGGGTGAGTATAAATTCATGAAACTGATTCTGGTTGTGTTCTTCCTTAGACAAATCTTTGATTGGCCTTCGTTTAGATTCACGAGGCCATTCTTGTTGCGAATTTCGGCGAAGAAATTAGTAATTTCTTAGAAAGTTATTGCATGGAATGCTTTCATTAAAAAAAGTCGAGACATTTATGAAGTTTCGAATGCGTCCAAATATGGCTTACTTGTAGCAAACCCAGCTTTTAACATTTCTGAAACCCAATTTCTTAAGAGAAAACGATTTGGCATCTACGTAATCGGCTTTTCGTTTATTTGCGATTTAAGTTTTTGACATTTACTGTTTTGATTGATCATCCTTAGTTAGGAAGTTTATTATGTAGGGGAAGCGATACCCCTCCACTACAACGTTGCAATATCTACCCTTTCTTTTAATGGCTTCTGAAGGCTCAGGAACGCCAATCCAACATTTTTGTATAGAGATTTTCTATTCAGAATTGTCCAAAGAAGAACACTACCTGAAGCTGTTTCACGAATTTATACACACCCCGTATATAAATACACAGCGGACAGAAAAACCTTATTATTATTAATATTATTATTACTATTGCAGCTTCGCCAAATTTCATCTATGATTACCATCTTGGCCAAATTTCGTCTTGACTCTACCTACGTACGAACGTATCAAGGCAACATGGGCGTAGGCAGGGTGGGGCGACTGGGGCGCCAAGTCAAAATAATTGAAAAAATTTGAAAAGATTGAAGTTGTGGGTGAAGGCATTACACGAAAGTAGAAAATGCTGAGAGTTTTAACGGTATTTACATACTTTTATATGTCTGTGTCTGTAAGTAAGTAATCTATAAGTAAGGGTAAATATCGTGCAAGAATATAAATATATTAGCTAACCCGGAAAATAGGTAGTTCTAGATATAGATGTAGATAGTTAGATTGTATATTGTAACGACGATTAGCTTTGTATATCTTAACGACTCCCAATTGGGTAATTGTGTAGTTAAAGCGCGTTTACTACCAATATTATAAAGCTGATGCACCTCACTTAAACTAGGAGAACTTCCTGTTTCCTAAACAGTAAAACTATAAATATGATCTAGAACCTGGAATATTTAGTTGAAATAGCACTTGCACATAAAATTATATATTTGGGAATATTAAGTTTAAACCCAATATATATGCGAACTAAGGGTACTTACTTTAACTGATGTGAATTGAATAGGTAGGTATACCAGTTCTGATTTTGGGAAAATCCCAATTTGGTGCTTATTTGGCGCTAATAAGTTAGTCATTGAACGATCTACAATAGTGCACTAAGTCACTCAGCACCACCTCAGAGATATGGACAGACAGAGTTTCCCTCTTATTTTCATATTTTAGAACATTGGGCGCTTAAAACTGCTCGACTTAAATTTTATCTAATTCACAACTATATACATATCCAGATGTCAGGGGCGAAGCTATTATGAAGCAAGGAAAAGGTGTTACATAATGAAAATGGTAAAGTCAATCGAACATCCGGAAGTTAGCAACATTAGACTTTTTGAACCTCACTTAGTTACAATGGAACTAATCGTAATAACACCTGTCTGAACTTTATTGATTTATTTGGTTTGTTTTCCTTCAGTCCATAAAATTATTATATTGTGTGACGAATTTAGACTGGAAAAGTAAATCGCACAATTTGAACTTGGCCAGGAAGTCGACAACCGTCTGGATGCATGCAACCAGATGAGCTCACTTGTCCTAAGGGTTGTCCTCAATGTATTATTTCAGCTGATTTGTTTTCTTTGAGTCTATAAAATTATTACAATGTGTGATGAAATGAAACGGGAAAAGTAAATCGGACAAGTTGAACTTGGAAAGAAAGTTGCATGCAACCAGATGAGCTCACTTTTTGTATGTGGGGTTGTCCTTACTTTATCAGCTGATTTGTTTTCTTTGAGTCTATAAAATTATTATATTGAGTGGTCGTAGAAAATGTGCAGTACGTAACACGAGTGGAAAGATGCAATTGCGCACTAGCGGAATATTAAACTCGTTCGTAAAGTTTCCGCTTCGTGCGCTATAAGCAACTTTCCACTCTTATTACGTAATATACCATTAATGGTCAAATCTACTAATTAATAAAAACTTATAACAGAGTAGCATTTATTTTCAATTAATTGTATCTTTTACTTAGAAATTTTTTTAATTTTTTTCAGTAATTAAATTTAAATATGTTACCGACGATGGTTTATTTTAAACTTGTTTATTATTGCCTAGCGTTAATGTCAAGGGTATCACACGGGGAACTACAGCAGAGAAATGTGGGTAAATGACGAACCGCCGAGCGACGAACCGACGAGAGCTTTTTAATTTGATTGCTTTGTTGTTTGATTAAATCAATTTTATATGAACGAACACGCATATACAATAAATGCAGACTGTAATGAATATATCAACGCACAATGCCGGCACCGCACAATTGCCATTTGTATTAGTTCCTTATTCTCTCTAACAATAATATAATAAAAAAAAGAGATACGTATACTGGGTCCCGGACTGCGGTATACTCAGCCACGCAACACAACTTACCATCAGTAATTTATACAGGCTGTTTCCCAAAATTCAATAAGAGTCCTACATTTATTATAAACCGTTGACGTCGAGTTGACAAACCCCAGGTTCGTAACGGTAACTCCAATCCCCAGGTGAGGTTCGTACGCCAATCGGTGTACATGTTTCGGCCTTTTTGGGCTTCTTCAGCAATCGGTGACTGAGTTACGGTTACGAACCTTTTTTTTTTGGTAGGTGGGAGAATCCTGCATAGGATAACTACTGACACCCGTCAGTAGCCAATGTCAGACTCTTACTGACTAAACTCCCACCTAAATACCTATCTTCGGAAAAAGATCCATGGATAGGAAGCCTGGA
>JARJEB010004261.1:0-11560 GCA_030264535.1 Liometoxenus newtonarum
CTGCATTTCAATATCTGTAAAATTTTCTCCTAGAATGCATAGTTTGGGAGATATTAATTCCTAAAATTCCAGCCGAACTGAGCAACTTGTCGAGACGAAACTTGGTATGCGGGTTCAGGGTCGTTATGGGACGACCTGGTTCGAAATTGAGGAAAATAGGTTGATAGAAAAGCCACTTTAGTGAGATATTAGTTCTTAAAATTTGAAATTTGCAACTAACACAAAACAATGAATGGCCAAAATCGAATGTGCTATGATGATTCAAGATTCATAGACACTCAAAATTGACGAATGAAACGTTATGTGAAGGATATGAAGGTGCAAATGATTTTTTAATAGTTTTCCACTAAAACAGTGTTTTGTTTTAGTACGTAGCTGCAATCATGGCAACAATTTTCATGCGGGACACGGCACAACATTCCCTCTCACCAACCAATAACGCCCTGCTTATAAGTATGAAAAGGAAAAACCTGATTAGCGAAATTTTCCTCTGTAACATGACTGGTTGTTCGTTTTTTCAGTGGAGAAGAACCATGGCTGAACCTATGACATTGAAACCTACGTCAAAAAACAGGTTTCCTTATGTGTGCTGTAAAACGGGTTGATAAATAGAAATGTTTAATTCAAATATTGAGCGCATTTTAGGGAGTGCCTTGACCGGAAAGTGAGAATTGTATAAATATTTAACGCTATCAAAATCTAATCAAATTCACATACACTTCCGAATGAAAATTAGTTGCATGTTCAGAGAATTTGGTCGGAAATTTGTGGGGTGCCCAATAAAAATCAGCTAAGATTCTTGTTGTTTTTTAAAGTACGTCAAATTATTTTATTGCAGAAAACGGTAGAGAGAGAATAATTATGATATTTCTAATTTGCTTAAACTCTGAAATTCCATACACATCTCCAACTCGTATTCACCATCTAATTTTTAAACTATGATACTCTATGGCGTGATGTCCATGCACGATATGCTTTGGTTAGATACTTAACTTTGTGTCAACAAACATTAAATATTGGTGGCTAGTTTGGTACGATAAGTACAACAGGAGTAAAATATGGAGTAAATTAGATGATAAAACTGAAAGTAGAAATCCTAATAACCGAATGAAAACTTGGGCAGCAAACCACAATAAGTTAAAGTGCATTAATTTAAGGAATAATGTGCAACCATAATTATAGGTAATAACTTTAAATTAACTCGCAGTCTTTGTCAGCTTTCTTCTTTGTTTCTTCTTTATCATTTCCTAATAAATTTCGCCCAGTTTCAATTCATATTTTATGTGTTACCAGATCCATTTATTCATTAGCTTTTGCAACTCTACTTCCTGCATAATTTTTTACTTTCCGATACTACCGAAGGTAAGTTATAGGAAAGTATCGGATTCACTCCAAAAATTCGATGTCGGGTTTTCGACGGATCTCCACGAATCACGCTTCCCTGAGTCCGAAAAAATGGTTTTTGGCCTGATGTCCGTGTGTGTATATATGTATGTGTGTCTGTGGGAATGAAACTTAGTACACGGTTTCAGAGCCATCACACGTCGATCTGGTATGAAATTGAGGTCGGTAACGAAAGGCACTAAACTTGAATGTCAAAAATAAATTTGTATATAACTGGCAAACAAAAAATACCCTCTTATACAGATTCCGTTCTCTACATTTTAACCCCTTCAACATTTTCTCGTAGAATGCAGAGTTTGTGAGATATTAATTCTTAAATGTCAAATTTGTTGTGAACAAATGCAAGCCGAATCGAGCAAATCGTGGAGACGAAAATAATCGGTCGATAAAGAATGTTACTAAGGAATTTTTAGTAGAATGTCAAAATATAAATTTCCATTCAACTGTCAAACAAAAAATAGATTCTTGTAGAGATTTGAATTCTCTACATTTCAATATCTATATCATTTTCTCTTAGTTTATGAGATATTAATTCCTAAAGTGTCAAATTTGTGTGTGTGGGTGTGTGTGTGTCGCTGTGAACAAAATTCCAGACGAACCGAACAACTTCTCGAGATGAAACTAGGTATGCGGGTTCAGTAGACCATATCAGACGGCAAGGAAGAGCACTAAGGATCTTAACTAGAATGTAAAAACACAAATTTGCGTATTACTGGCAAACAAAAAATATGTTCTTATAGAGATTCCAATTCTCTATTTTTACTTTCCGACCATACCGAAGATATATGGTAGGAAAGATAGTATACGGTCAAAATATCGAAGTCGGGTTTTCGACGGATCCCGATATAACTTTAATTTCGATATTTATAACTCTACTCAGCTTCATATGAAGTTTATGTGTCACAATTATCCCATTAACATGCGTATATTCTATTCTAAGGCAGCTGATTGTTTTGAGATTGTGATTGGTAAATCTTGTAAAGAATTGAAAACACTTTCTGAGATTCTAAGATCTAGCATCTAGTATTATGTTAAAATCAATATTTAGCCAGTTGTACGCAAATTTACGTTTTGAGCTCCAAGCCGGTGTGAGGATACTTGGATTCGTCGAGATAAGTCAAAATATGGAACAGTAAAAATTTGACAGAATAGTTTCGGTATATGGTCGGATAGTAAAATCCTTGATACTGAACCAATGATTCAATTTTATTTGTGAATTTGATAAACTAAATTGCGACTGAATTTTTTCCAACAAACGCTGCAGCATATGTGTAGGTAGAATGTATATTTTTTTATATTTCCAATTTATTTTTATTTACAGGGAAAACATCAAAAAGGAAACCAATATCCTATGGAAGGCATATTTCCGATACCGTAATTGAATTTTAGTGCCTTTATTCTCACAGTAGTCCTTATTGTAGTTTCAAGAAATGCTTCCTTCGAAGTGATACTTGGAACACACTTTACATAAAAAACATGTACGACGTGAGGACAATGACCAGTCAAAATAAACAAAAATAGAAATACGTAATTTTCTAATTAATTTTCCAGCTTCAATATAGTTCTTAAGTTTCTTATTTAAAATGGAACGCAAACCATTTTATTATTTTATAAGATAGAGGAAAAAACTTTGTTTTCCATTGATACATTGATGTATCCATTTTCAATTTATCATAAAAAAGCTAATGAAGTTAATGTCATAATCGGATAACTGAAAATTAACCAGAAAACAGCATATCTGTAAGTGTTACAAACTCATCTGGTTATTTGTCTCACTTTACCACCATGATAAGTCTGAAAAGTCATAAAAAAAAGTTACCCGTATTGGAGATACCATTAATAGTAAAAATATACGTGGATGTCGTATACGCAGGAAAACACATAGAACGATTAACGATATGCGATCTTGAAAAGCACAAACCAACAACAGTATACGAATAGTTCCACGTGAATAGACTGGTTCTTGCTAATGGATTGGATACCTACTTCAGATTGGGAACAGTAAAACATAAATGAGTTCATGGCGGAAACAATTTCGATTTAAAACGAAAAATAACATTCACTTAGTGCAACAATAACAAGAATATAATGAACAAATTGCAATGAAGGAAGTTTCACGAAAAAACAACTTTAGTTGAATATGAAAGAGATAATAATTGAAATTTAGGAGAAATATCCTTAAATATTTTATGATGTCATCGAATGTGGTTTCATAGAGGACAACTTTTGTAGGTCCTATATCCATAGAGAGGCTCAGGTGGGACGCCATATTGGTCTCCAAAATACAATTTGTTTCATATGTTTCTTATGCCAGCGACTTCTTACTCATTTTAATCATTTTATACATTAAGAGACAATGTTCAGAAAGTAAAAGTGATGGTGTCAATGGCACCTTTCTTCACTCTGGCCGTTCAGAAACGAAGGGCGATTTACACTTCAAATTTGAACGACAAAGGGATCACTCAGCGTCACCCATCGTCTACCCGCTCTAGCAGTGAGTTGAAAATCACTCTAAATGCGCAGAATGATGTGCGCATCTAGCTCCATTTCGAAATGGAATTTTATTTCCTTTGCTAACCTCATTTTAATTATTCAACTTGTTCTGTGCCGAAAAAGCAATATTTCAAAAAATTTAAATATCAAGAAGTATGGGGTGAAAATAACGTTCAAACAATTTCGAATTGAATGAACACTTATCTACTATTGTGAGAAATAAAGGCCAAATAGAAATGTATGACCCCAATTTAATAATATGCTAATTAATATGCTAAGTACAATAGATTACCTGCAGGCATATTCGTTTATATTTTTGCTAAAGTTGGTGAACCAGTGTATTTACCAATTACACATGCCGCAGAATTAACCGAAATATTTGGCTACAATGTGCAAGAAGAGGTAAACAGAATATTGGCATATGAAGCGTAAGAACCACTTGAGAGTACAGTACACCTGGAAATGAATGTTGGTCCAGGGAGGCAACATTGGCGCATTGAGGAATATCGCAAAAATGGGACAGATTTTGTGTCATCAAAAATTAGAAACGAAACTGTATTCAAAACTATTGCCGAGAATTTGAGGTGTACATCAGTACTTATTTTAAATTCATTGGCGAAATGTGTTTTCTTAATCTCTTAGACTTAGTTGATATAATGACCAAGTCGAGTTTCCCTACCGTGACGAATGCTTTTCATAATCTAACAGAAGTCAGACCTTAATTGATGCAATCATCAATTAACATATAATTTTTGGCAATGCACACATTTTGTAACACACATGCTACTAAAATGGTTTTGTTGGTATGAATTCCGTTTTTTTTTCATATCCAGATATTTTCATCTTGGGAATCTCCCAAACAATAACGCAAACGATGGTTCAATTATTTGCCTTGTTTGAGAAATTCTTTCAAAGTCTGTAAGACTGCCTTATCTCCAAGTATAAAATAATCCTCTTCTTTCATACAGATGTGAAAAGGATATTCCACAAAGCGCAGTCAGTAAATTTTAAATTGGATGTGCAGACTGCTTGCAATGTGACAGTAAAGTTGCACTTCTGCATTTATTTTTGGTGATCTAATCGACATAAATGTTCCATTAACTGCTCCTACGATAGTATCAACTCAAGCAATATTGTACATATTTTCAATAACTTTCTTGATTTGATATTGATTAGGCCATTTAATAATTGTAGGAGCTAATGAATCTATAGCTTGAATGCATCGAAAAAGTTAATTACATACAGAAATAATTACCAGTGCAACATATAGGAAGTATTTATGGCTTCGATTTTCAAAATTCAAATATGTGAACATGAAGATCAGTGAAGATACGCCGAATGTCAGTCCTGTTTATTCAGGAACTCAAGGTGATGTGACTCTGTCTTACTGAACGTACTCTTAAATTTGCAATACTAATACTAATGACAAAAAAAGATATGAATATGGCTACAGTTCTGATGTATGCACAAGTTTAAAAATTAAATATTCCCCGGCAGTAGGGCACAAATTGAACATTTCAATAACTATAGGCTTATTTGAAAGTTTGACGACCCGTATCTCATAAAATATGCATTCTAGGAGAATCTAGAAGAATATTTTTGAAATTCTTTGCCAAAAATCAATATTTTACATTTCTTCAAATAAAGGCCCCTTCTTACCGGATATGATATCAGGTATGATTGCACCCCAAGTTTCGAGCCGATCCTTCAAATGGTTTGGCAGGAATTTTGTTCACAGCTGACACTCAACCATAGAGACACATAGACACAGACACCACGAAAACTACCACTAACTCAGAGGAGCAATATTCGAGGAGATCCTTTGAAAATCAGACTCCATCATCCTTAATACTTCCAAAGCACAGACATGCGGTGGTGTCGGAAAGTATACCTAATGTAAAATTTCTACTTCAGCACATTGAGAACAAATTTACGTTCAAGTGGTTTTCTCCTTCAGTTGTCCTAATTGTGCCAGTTAATTATTTTCCTGTTTGATGATGTTGTTTTCGTCGAATGCTGACAGGTCCGGTAATAGTTTCTGATAAAGCCGGTAACGTTGTTAACGTATAATGAACGTGTACTACACAAGCTTATAAATGAGCAAAGTTCATGTTATTTCAGAATTTCATGGGCTGAGTATAGTTCGAGCTTGCACAATTAATAACACAGTATCAATTATACGCTCATATCATGGATATGAAATTAAATCTAATTTCCATAAATCATACAAACCCAGGAATGAGAACAAGTTCAAATTTCTAGTCCAAAAAGTTTCTGATGTTTCAGTGTATGTAAGGTACTTCCATTTTAATCATAGAAATGCTAAGTTAATACAATCTTAACTGTATTGGTGTGATGTTCTTCGTTGCATCATAGTTGACAAGTTTATGTGAATTGTCATTTCCTTGTGATTTCCTTTGCTAAACATAAATCGTAAATATTTATACTGCCGTTCTACGCAAACTTGCTGGCTGTGTTAAACGCTACGAACGATTGCGAAAGTATTCTCCATACGAGCGAATTTTGATCATATACGAAAATTATGTTCTTAAAATCATATCAGTGTTGATATAAATTTAATATTGAGTGTCCGCATCAGTATAACACTCTGCGATTAGCACACGGAAAATGTTTAATTTAGTTCACACATATTTTTCGGGGCCTAAATCTGCTCGGAAGTGCTTTAAAAAATCGGTCAAGGACCATTCGGCGCGGCGGTTGGGGCTAAAAGTATGTACTTACATTTGATGCATACAATAAGTGCGCGCACCTACTACTCGAGCTGAAGTTTTGTTCTATTGGCTTTGAGCTTGCAGTGCAAACTTATCTTATCCTGTCCCCAAGTGCTCATGCAATTTTCTGACGGAATGGCACCGTTGGGAGCAGCCGCTCTGGAGCGGCAGTTTAGGCGCGTCCGTTTGGGCGCAGAGACAGTTTGGCGCGGGATTGTTCGGCGCAGGGACTATTGGGAGCGAGTAGTTCGGGCCCAGGTCATTTTTGGCCCAAGCATAAAAATATATAGAGAAATTCAGATTTATATATTATATGTTTAATTTCTGAGCACCAAATCTGGGAATAATACCTATTTCCAATGTTTGACAAACGTTTTTCATTGTCATATTATTCTTGTATTTTCTGCGTTGGTACATGAAGAGATGTGAAAGCATTGTGGTAGAGTAGAAATTTGAACACGTGGCCACTTAACTAAAATTCAAAGAGAATAATGCGAAAACAGTAATTAGAGCGCATTACAATAGAATCGCAAAAGTATTTACGATATACATGCATGAAGGAGCCCTGTGATACCCAGCCATAAATAAGAAAAATCTGATTTATCCATAGCAAATCTCAAATTATATAGTCATTTATAGAACATTAGAAATATTATTCCCAGATTTGGTGCTCAGAAATTAAACGCTTAATATATTACATATAAATACGTATTTCTATAAATTTTTGGTATACTTGCGCCAAACATGACCTGCGCCCAAAACTTCCTGCGCCTAGTCCCGCGCAAAACTGTCTCTCGGCCCCAACGGACGCACATAAACGGCCGCGCCAGACCGGCTGCGCCCGAAGGTGCCATTCCGCCAGAAAATTGCATGAGAATTAGGGGACAGGGTAAGATAAGTTTGCACTGCAAGCACAAAGCCAATAGAACAAAACTTCAGCTCGAGTAGGTGCGCGCACTTATTGTATGCATCAAATGTAAGTACATACTTATCAAGTACCAAGCGCTTTCGGGCGAGCATAAAGCCTTGAGTATACTCAAGAATACTCAGAATTAGTATAATATTTTAATTTTAGTGTAGTCAAAACTGTAGTTAGAAAATTTGAAAGCGAAATTCATTATTTTTAATAATACTTAGCCGTTTATTTCGGTATAAATTAAATTATGCTTACAATTCATCGGTTTTTGGAAACCGAAGCCGAAAATTGCTCTTATCTATTTCCATTCGGGTGCGTTGAAGAGTGATAATTTTCTCGACATAACAGAATAAAAATAATATCGCTCACTTGTATCTGAACAATTTCCCTTTATTAGGCTGTGTGTAAATATTGATTTTACCATAAAACAATCTGTTCATATAATTTCAGAAAGTATTTCCAATTTCCTACAAGTTTGCCAAAATCATCTCTTCTTGAGCTAATGGTCTGGTAGCAAGTTTAATAAAAGCAAGTTTCATGGACAGACGCTTTTTCACTCAATTGACAATAGAAACAGAATTAGATGGTTAATTGTAAACCGAGTTGTAAACTTTGAAAATAACGTTAAAGCTATATAGGATGCGGTACTAGATTTCATGGAACTAACTTTGACCGGAAAGTGTTCATGAAAGTAGTGTGGTGAGAACCCGTATACCGATTTATTTCTCTATTTGATCATGTTCAAGTAAAATTGAAAAAAAAAATGTATATAAACAATAACTGACAAGACGTATAACCGCACTCGTCCTTTATAAAAACTTGGACTTTTTCGACAAAAAGTTGGAACAATCCCCAAAACAATTTTTTCGGCAAAAAGTTGGAACAGTCCCCAAAACAATTAGCAACAGTCAAGAAAAAAATGAAACAATTGCTGTTATAAGGCGTTTAACAGAACTCGTCCTTTATAAAAACTTGGACTGTTTCGATAAAAACTACAATCCCGAAACCAATTAGCATCAACTTAGAAAAAAATCGGTGCGTTGTACAGATTAGTGATTCCGATAAAAATTATTTTTACGATCGACTAGTTCTACGAAATCGTATTGGAAACGGTCGGAAAGTTGTGCGAATTTTACGCACTGATTTATTTTGTACGTTAATTAAACAAATAACAATTTGAAAATACAGAAAAATAATGGAAACACTCCGTATACTGGATATGCCATGGTAACAATGAGTATATTCTTATTTTTTGTGATTATTACTTACATGAAAGTTTACGAATTAATTAATATCTCACAAACTATGCATCCGACAAAAAAATGTTATAGGAATTGAAATGTAGAAAATTGAAAGCGCTGTTTTTGCCTAGATGCAATATTTTGCTATAGTTATATGCAAATTTATGTTTTGACATTCAAGTAAAGTTCTTTACAAAATTTGACCGATTAAATATCTTTAGTACTAGGTATATACCTTCGCTTTGGTAGGAAAATAAAAATGTATATAATCAATTCCTGTCATAAAACGTTTAACAGAACTGAGACTTTTTCTACAAAAACTTTCAAGAATGCCCAAAACAATTAGCATCAGCCAAACAGAATGTTAATAAGGAATATAGGGAATTTACACGGTATATCATGTTTTTACATATGCATGCTCCCCATTTGAATGGAAATAAATCGCAACCGCAAGCACAATTAAGACAAACATTTTCCGCGTCTTTTGATACCAAAAAAATACTTTGTCACTTTACTTATTATATCTATACATTGCACTTTTAAATTAAAATTTTTAATTGAAAATAATTTTCTAGTTTGGAAATATAAACGGCCACACTCGGTATAACAATAACTTTGGTGAAATACGCTGATAGCGCCTGTAGCTCGGCGTTTTCGAAAGAGAAAGGAGTTGTGCGAGGAGTTCAGTTCACTTTTCAGTTTAGTTGAGATCAGTAGAGCAATGTTTCAGTCAATTAGTGATGAACGATAAAAGCGATAAAAATTCTCTGTATCAGCATCGTCGCTTGATCTGGGGTTTGATGGCGAGAAAATCATATTTATTGTATCCTCGTATTTTCTGATGATGATTCCATTAGGTACATTTTTTAAAACTGAACTGGACTCATTTGTGTTTTTGTATACATGATTTTTCGATTTCAACTTCAACAAGTTGGTTCGGGTAGCATCGACTGCCGGCTCACGAATGTTCAAAAATGAAAAAATACACGTTCTGAGCGCACATTTTTACGTTTCAGAACGAACGTGAGTCCTGAAAACACTGTAAGCCATTAAGCGTATTTAGAATCGCCGGATAGAAAACCTTTTATGACCCTCAATCAATTATAGATTATAGGGATGTTCCGAATCAGGGTTTGACCTAATAACAAATACCGAATATTCGTCGTCTACATTGACCGAAGCGCCGAATATTCGGCCACCGAAGCAACCGAAGCGTTTCAAAACTGTGTGAAACAGTAAAGAAGGAGATGGACTGAAGTGTTACGTTATAGATATAACTTAACAGTTTTAAACATAGTGGCAATGCAAAAAATATTGCGCATGTTTAAAATTTAAATCAAACGTCAATGCAAATTATTATATTCTCAAATCATTATACAAATGTTAAATAAATGTGTATTTTCTTTTCAATAAGCAAGAAAACGTGCTTCGGCCGGCCGAATACAGAATCAGGGTTTGCTTCGGTCAGGACACCGAATCGTAACCGAAGCTTCAGAACATCCTTAATCAATTAGTAATTAACCAAATCAATTGACAATTGAAACTGCCATTCTAAGTTTAATCATAAACGTAGAAATTGATGCGGTACGCAAAACTTCCAAACTGTGCACTAAACTCCGTAAAATTTGTACGATAGTGGAATTAATTAGTACATTGTCGGATGGATCGATACCGTTTATTCTAAATAAATGGGGTATTTCTAATACAAAAGAAATTTGAACTCATTGTTATAATTAATTAAAACAAAGGAATAATAAGGAATAATTTCAATTGTTATATTTATCTATATCGATAACAGATAGGTATATCTTTCTCCAGTTGTTTCATATAAATACATATTTTGAGCTACCGTGACTACGAGTTTGTAGCCTTGAGCAGAATCACCAACCAGTAATCACTACACTTCATTCCTTTCAAGCTTCAAGAAATAGTCGGCTAATTTTTGTATATGCAAGTTTTGAAATTTTGCGCCCTAGTTTGCTGCTCCCATCGCTCCCAGTAGTTACGCCACCCGGTTTGTTGACACTGGTTTGTTGACATTTATGTTATAATATAAATATAACACATAGTCGCTTCTGAAACCTCCGCAAAGCAAGCTTCCACGACTTCTAAAACCCAAACGGCCGATGAAGCGAACAAGGCCACCAGTCCAGTGTAGTGTTGTAGCATATAGCTGCCCGGCATAAATGTTGTTTGCAAGGCCGAATCGATACTTAAAGGATTGGAAACTATAACGACCCGCTGCGTACATCGCGTCGCTCTTTTTCTATTAGAAGTACCTACATTCAACCAGTAGAAGGTTAAACTAGATATTAAGGAAAGTGCGATAGAAATTTAGAAGGAAAACCAAAGAACAGATCTGGACTTCTTCAAATTTTATTGCGCTCGCAATAAGTTAAAACAACAGGTTAATTTTGCAAAAATCAAAAACAATAATTATTATATTGATATCTCCTTTATAAATAAATCGGTACGGGTGCGCACCGCACAACTTTCCGGCCATATCCACTACGATTTCGTAGAATTCGTCGACCATAAAAGTAATTTTGATCGGAAAGTGGAAATTGCACAGAAGATAGTGATATCAAAACGTAATCAATTTTATCTCCGCTTTCCGATCAAAATTACTTTTATGGTCGACGAATTCTACGAAAGCGTAGTGGATATGGCCGGAAAGTTGTGCGGTGCGAACCCGTACCGATTTATTTAATTTCGATGACGTCTAATGTCAGTTTCAATATTGAAGTTTATATTGTCAATTCAGTGTCAGCGTG
>JARJEB010004265.1:0-14661 GCA_030264535.1 Liometoxenus newtonarum
GCGAGGTTCATGGAGATCTGTCGAAAACCCGAGTTCGAAATTTTTCAGAAAACCTTACTATCCATGCTTCAAGCCATAATATACTTTTTCAACACCTATTTAGTGATATGGTCATTATCAGCATTTTTTGAATGATTAATGGTACCTGTACGATCCTTTCTATAAACAACACATGCGCAGGGTGAGATTGTTGTTTCGTTCTTGTTAGAACTAAAACGTAAAGAGACTTGCAAATAAACGGTCAAGCAAGACACTTGTTTCTATACCTACTGCTACATATCAATATTGTAAGGCACATACCTGGTGTCCGGTCCACAAATACAAGCATACAATTAAAAGTTAAAAATCAAGCCTCATCAATCAGAGGAAATCTATAAGGGTGAAACAATCCCTAGCACTTAGGTGTGCATATGTACTTGGGCAGATCAGTCTTACTCTTAAGTACATACAGTACCTATTACTCACTACCGTGAGTACTGGATTTTCATTACTCACTACCGTGAGTAATGGATTTTTAGAAATCACTGCAATTAAATAACATTGATCGCGTATTAAAGTTCAACAAGATTTATATTCTCACCAGAAAGTATATTATAATAGTATAGAGAGGCCCAGATTCTAAAATGCTGTCAGCACTGGCTACATAAAAGAGAAAAAAAACAAAATAAAAACATTAATTTATTCAATTGTTGTCTAATATTTATAAATTATAAAATAGTTTTAATTGTTATAATAAATAATTCTGAGAAATAATTCTCATTTTTCTTGAATTTTACAGCACGGAATTTTCTTCGGCTGACTTACATATGGTTGTCACAAATTTTGAAGGATTTTAAAACTGTTTTTTACATGTTATAATTTTATTACGCCAGTGTTCTCCTTCGTTGTGCATTCAGAACATTTTCATTTTTTGGGTGTGAAAATTAATATGCCTTTGGCGCAGTTTGTTAGCGTTAGCAATATGCAATCCTTCCGTTTATTCCAAATCAATATGCTGAAATTTACTTGGAACACCGTTATTATTTATTAAACTTCAAACTTCTGCCAGAAGATTGCCAACAATTTGAGCAAGTGGGATTTTTGAACCAACATTTTAAATTTATTCCGACACCTACACCTAGTTCCTGCAGTAAATTAATGTTGACTGCTGGTCCATCTGATGCAATTGTTGAAATAATAGCGCCACTTTTTCTTGTATTTTGTTCTAAATACTATATTAATAGATCCTTTTTAGCGCTTCCACTTAACCCAGAAACAAGAGCATATCCAAAAGGATATTTCCAAGAAGCATTTAATGGTTTACAAAAAAATACCAGAACTTCTTTTTCTTTTGTAACAGGCACTTCAGAATTCCTTAAATCTCCTTCACCTAAGTCACAATAACAAGTCGTTTGCCATCAAAATCTATTTGTTTCTGACGGCATTTCGTCAAACATACGAGCAACAAATAATTTTGCCTGCCTTATCAACCTCCCGTTTTATTTGAGCTATGACATCCGAAATTAATCTAGGATTTCTATTTATACTTGATGCCTAACTCCTTATTGCTCCAGGATGTGCAAGAAGTAAGTATTTTTTTCAAAAAATCGTATGCATTGGCAGAATAGAAATGGAGGGTAATTGCGAATTTCTTCATGTTTTCTAGATAAACATTCGATTTATTTTCCCTCTGATGTACCATATCAATTGTTCCCTTAACTTGCAATCATCGTTCGACGAACGCATTCAGTAAGTGCTCCTCCAAAAAAATGCGCGCCAAATTTGAACTGTTTCTTGCTATTGGTAAGCTTGTTGCTCGCAGCTTGTATGCTTGTATTTGTCAAACAATAATGTCAAGTACAGTACAGTAATGTCAAGTTTGAAGTTCGTACTTGCATTTTGATAATGAAGGACGTCGTTTCAACTTTTTGAATTCTCGCGCATGTTTTTATTGTTTAACGTGTGACAATGGTTTATGCGCACAATGTATTGCGCAACCAAAGCGCCTACTACCAATGAACTTACTGAATGTGTTCGGCGAACGTATTAAAGTTTGAATGAAAGCGAATTAACGCTGCAGTTATGCAGTATACGGTGCGTGTATTTTACATGTGCTATGTTCGCAGCTAAAATAAACGAATCAAACTCATGGCAGTGGGGATTTGTATTGTTAAAGACAGTGAGTGGGGATGTGGGACGGACGACGACACACCAGATGATAAGTCAGGGCATCAGTGTGAGAGCTATTTCGATGATTATTGTAAACCGTATTGAATCGAGATTCGAGTTGTGTGAGTTATTGGAAAAACCTAACCCTTGAGAAAGAAGTTGACATGGAACAAAACTGACAACTGACAGTAACGACATGATCATGAGAATTAATTACTTTGATCGTGCATCGCCACTGCCATGAGTTTGACTTGCTACATGCTATGTTCGATGGAAAAATAAACGCTCTGTATAAAAAACAGTTTATTTATAAATACCTACGTTTTATTGCTTAAACGAATATTAAGAAATGATAAGAAAAGTAACATGATAATGGCCTTGTGAATCTGTCCGTTATAAAGAAAGAATTGCGTTTTTATTAAATGATAAATGCAAACGCAAAATAAAAAATACTTAAATAGATATTTTCATAATTGTTTTTGCTCTTAAATTTAGTGAAAGGCAAAGTTAACTAAATAGAATTACAAAATATAATAAGTAATAGAAAATATATTTACTAATTAACATTTAACAATATGTAATTTCATGATGAAATGAACAGTTTTGATTAGAAACATTTTCTTTGCTTTCATTTGGCATTTTGGCAAATTTCTTAAACAAAAAAGTCCTACGTTAATGATTATTTTACAAAACGTCCTAGATATTAAAAAGTACATTTAATTTAAAGTTTATGTGTAGGTACTAAATATATTGGGTGTTGCACTAAAGCACTGACTAACCGGAAAATGCAATAATATAAGATTATTGATTGTGATTGTATCGAATTTTACCAAAGTGCAGTGTTTTGCGCTAAAATATCCACAATATGTTTTAATCGTGGTAATATAAGAATTGGGTCGGAATTGTGCAATATTGTAAAACGTCAAAGATGTAACCAAATTTATATTCCTAAACCTAAAATGTTAACACAAACTACACGTGAAACTAAAGGTAATAACTAAATGAGTAAGCACTTTTGATTTATTTAGTTTTCAAAATTGTTAATGTGTATTTCAGGGACGGATGGGCAGAATATTAGCGGCACCGGAAATAATTTTTGTCGGTCCTTTATCTTTATTTCAGTATCTTCAAAAATAACCATAATGGGGATTGTGCATGAATTTTAAGTAACAAAAATTGTTAGTATATACGACATGGTACTGATAATAATTTATTAAAAAATTTATTTGTTGTTAAAAATGGTTCTTCAAAATCCACCCTAGATTTAAACTGTACTATGCCGCGGGAAATAAAGATGATTCATTGCTTTGTCGACCAATACCGATTCAAAGCCGAATCGGGCCGAATGAACTAACCGTCAGGCCCAAAGACTGTCTTCGGTCAGGCGAGCGTCAAAAAACAAGGTCGCGTAAAAGCGATGACATTTTAAAAGATCTACCAAACAAGTTCCAGAGATCTAGGGGAAATTCCAATACTATGAGTCATCATTATTTCACCAGATAATTCACCAAGACGTCAAACTTTTCAAACTTTAAAAAATGTTTTCTCCTCAAAAACCATGTTTAAAATAATTCAAATCGTAGTTTCATAAAAAAAATTAAATAAAAAAACATGCACAGACCTCATTGTTGAATAGGCTGACCACCGGTCCACCAGGACATTTTCCGCTTTCCCTTATGGCCCATCCGCCCCTGGTGTATTTAATATTAAAAATATATGTATAAGCACTACCCGTATAAGTTAAGTTCATTGAGATTAATTATGTATGACACAAAAAATGAGATAAAATAGACAAAATGTATCTCGAATATTTTTCATGAACAATTAAGTTATTTGATTCCTTTAATGTTTAATAAAATTATTATTGTGTTTCAGGTTCTTAAAATTTCGATGTCCTGAGAATTTTTTCTTTCCTTACCATATACTTATTGTTAAATAAAACAATTATTGAATTCAGTAAATTCATGTTATTATTTATGAAAATACAACTGCAAATTTCAGTAAGTAATCTTTTCAAAGGTCTCAGAATAAATATTTACAAAACCAGACATCAACGACATTGATTAACATTAATGTTATTCGTAAGTTTCTTTCTTTTACGGTTTGCATGTGATGTCTTTAATGATATCGCATTCAGTGCATCTTACTTTGAAAACACTATTTTCCTCACCATTGCGTTTTCTACGACGTATTTCCGAGACAATTTTCAATGATTCACTCTGACAATAAAAACTGTGATGGGGAAATGAGCATATTTCATTGAAAACATGGGTAAAATCAAGTAACCTGTTGCCACCAAACCTCTTCGGGTCAGTAATATTTGAAAGTATTGTCATACGATTTGCTTCTGCCGATTCAGATGGTTCGCTGTAACAAGAAACTAGTAAGTAATAAAAAAAAAAACTATCAAATCGAAAATTAACAAATCTTCATACGTACGTATCAATGTTGGATTTCTTCTCAATACTATTTGGTTCAGTTTTGATTTTAATTGAAACTGTTTCTTCCACGCTTTCAACTTTTGTTGCAGGTTGAGATAAAGTTGCAGAATGATTTGTTTCTGATGTAGATGCTTCACTGTAATCATAATGCAACTATAGCTCAATAGTTGGAAACCAAAGGAGTCCATTTTAATCTACAGACTTACCTATCCTTTTTGGATAATTGTTTTTCAAGTTTTGCAACACGTAACTCACGCATCCTCGATTTGATAGCTTGTTTCTTTTTCGCTACTACCCTTCGATTTTTTCGATTACCCATGAGTATCTGAAATAAGTAATAATACAACAACTACATTTGCTTTTTGATTTTCTATTCTATAAACATATTACCACCGAATTACTGAATTAGTGCACGCTAGTCAACTGGTTTAATGGAAAACTCTGCGTGATGTAAAACGCAATGTAGTATGTATGTAGAACGAAAAATCTTGCGAATAAACACAGAGAACAAACAAACCTCTCAAAGAAGAAAATGACAGGTAAGGTTAGGATACTCTTTCTAGGGCATTTTGATTATAGTTTTGATCATCTCAATGTATGTCCGACAAAGACGATAATGCTTGTTACTGGACGGCAACAACATTTGCCAGAACAAGATAGAGCTAGATGAAGCAAATTTCTAACTCTCAATTTAGACACAGAGGCCGCCACATTAAATGAGCGGTAACATTTGCCTGACAAAGATAGATAAAGTGGTAGCAAGGGAGCTTCACATTTAACGCATGCGTTCTAAGAAAATTAGTTTATTCTCCAGGAGTGCGTTCGGAAAAACGGTGAGAATTTGCCGTTCACAAAATTACTTTGTACTGTTCGGAAACTTGTTCAGTTATTCTCTGGGTATGTATAGGTAGGTAATAGTTCGTCGAGGGGAAAACAACTAGTTACAAAATTGTACACTTAGTGTGAATTCCCTGGTAATTCTTCTGTGAATTCAGTGAACATTTTATTGAACATTTGCATTGTGAATTCAACGTGAATTCACAAAAAAATTTGAATTCATGTGAAAAAAATGTGAATTCATGTGGAAAAAATTGTGAATTCATGTGAATTTAAATATACCGCGTAGAAAAAGACACATTAAACGCATCCGCAATATAGATTTTAAATCTTTTTAGGTTATATAATTTGTTGAAATGTTTGTGAACTTTGTGAATTCACTTTGTGAATTCTTTCTAAAATATTGTGAATTCGTTCTAAAATATTGTGAATTCTTTTAAAGAATTCACATTTGTGAATCAATTGTACGCTATTTATAAAAGTTGTTTTCCCCCTCGTAGTTAGTAGACTTGCGCATTAGAACATTTTCAATAGACACGTGATAGCGAAAACGATAGTGTCAATTCATACATGGGATTTTCAAGAAGAAATTATTTGTGGATTTCTCTCTCTGCCAAGATGAACACTCATCATCCATATTCGTCTATCCCGAGGTGTATACATTTTATACTTATTTTGTAGCAACCTCACAACGGCTGTACTTAACTTAAAATATCGATGTCAAAATTTCTTTCAAAACTGCGTTCGGAAACTTGCATGGGTCGGATAGGTTCTTATGAACTAAATTCCGGACTACATTATCGAAAGAGTAGGTTTCCGAACGCACCCCAGGGAGTTTGAGGAATTTTAGGGAATTTAATGAGTTGCTTTCGATTTAACACTATTAGCAATGCCGATTGCCGGCGCCGGCTCGAAGCATCAAATCGAAAACAACTTATTATCGCCAACAAGTAAGAATAATACAAAAAGTTTTCCTTTCGTATAAACTGAATAACAGAAACGAAACTAAAATAAAACAAATGACAACTGCTCCTTGTGTGTAAAAATGTATACCCGCAAAATATATTTTCTCGAGAAAAAATTTCAATCATTGAAAGAAAACATGTTAGTTATGGCACCAACACAATAAGTTTCAAAATTATTCACCTATGTATTTTGGCGGTCTTTTCTCTTTAAACGCAGTCAAACCTTCGACACGATCCTTTGTAGGAATAATTTGTGCATAATAAGACTCTTCAAACCTAAATCCAGACTTCAAATCAACTTCTATTCCCTGATTAATGGCAGCTTTGGCCATTTTCAAAGCAAATGGTCCATTGTACAACATTTCCCTAGCAATTTCCAAGGACTTCTGGAGAGCAGCATCACCTCCATCGTTTTGTTCAACTGAATGATTAACAATACCCATCTCCTTAGCCTCTTTCCCATCAAATATTCTCGATGTATAAATTAATTCTTTCGCTACAGCCGGATTGATCAATCGGGGAAGTCTTTGAGTACCACCGCCACCTGGAATTATAGCCAATTTTGTTTCGACAAGTCCCATTTTGGCAACTGATGCAGCAACACGAATATCACATGCAAGAGCTAGTTCTAAACCTCCTCCTAATGCTAATCCATCAATGGCAGCTATAACTGGAACGGGCAATTCATGAAATTTGTTGATCATCGATCGCAGGCTAGCTACGAACATTGAAACTTGTTTTTGAGGCATTGTCGCACGTTCTTTGAGGTCAGCACCTATAATATTATTGTTACCGTTGCTAAATTCATTTTTTATCTCTTTATTCTAAACTCACCTGAACAGAACATGCCCGATGCTGCACTAGTTACTAATAAAACGCGAACGGAACTATCAGTAGCAATGCTATCAAGTGCTTGATGGATTTTTTCAACAATACTCATACCAAATGCATTTCGTGATTTAGGTCTGTTTAGCCCCATTATTGTTATACCAGTATCATTCCCTTGTAAACTTTTCATTACCAACTCATTATTATTGTTTTCGTTCACAACTTGTGAATAGTTTTGAGAAAATGAATGTAGAACACGAAAATTTGACTTTTGAGCAGCGTGCTTGCTTAAGCTAATCATCAATTGAGTAAGGGCCATGTCTTTTTAATTAAAATTTTCAATTAATTCACAATTTACACAACTTTATAACGAGTTTTTTTCGATTCTTATAAAACAATTTTGTGGTTAAGTGCAGTCAACAAGGCAACAAGGTCATAGCGAAGTTCTGATAGGAAATCTGATAGATTCTAAACTTCGAAAGCTGTTTCTGAGTGACATTTTTATTTTTATACTTGTTTTTTAGATAGTATAATCAAGTCAAGCGCAATTTAATTCAATTCAATAAAAAAAACATTTAGTTAATATTCAAGGTCGGATGTTTTGAAATTTTTAGTATGCTCTTGATTTGATAAGATAGAAAGTAAATATCCTTGTCAAGCAAATATGGGATGTTCCTTCAAATTAATTACGTCAAGGATTTTATCTTTAAGTTTTTAGTTTGACAATAATTAGTTCGATAAGTTTCAGCGTTTCATATTTATCATTAGTCGCTTTCCTTTTGACTGTTTGGATCGCGCAGGCCCCCCGATGTTTGTGCTTTTTTTTTACCCAGTTCATTAGTTGTGCTACCAGTTCAAACTCTGACTCCGCCTTCTCGAGACCTCATTCCGCTTCAATTCACAAATGCGTCAAAAACGAGTTCACAAACAAAGTGAAATGAGTAAAAATAAAACATAGCTTCAATATGGCCTCAATTTTGGAATCTAATAATTCTTAGAACCAACCATTAGGCCGCACTATTCCTGTTCCTTTTGGTATGGTGTTTTGAGGCGTGTTATATTCGGGGCCACTCTGAGGCGATACGCAGTTGAAAAGGAAAGCTACTATTATTCTTTATTCATTTTTCATTTCAAATTTAAATTTATCGAATATAAACCGGAAACTCTTTCTCGAGTACATCCGACTCATAACGAACTATAACGAGTACATTGACACTTGACGTTGACACTCTTCCTACTTGACAGATGTCAATTTTTGTTTGTTGCTGATGTGTGTCAGGCTACAATTTACAATTTTTCTTAGGTTTTTCTTTTAAACAATTAGCGTAGTGATGTAAGTGCACGAAGAAAATCAATCGTTGAACATGAATCGATTGAGTAACGGTAAGTACATTGATGTAAAATGCATTTTTCTTGATTTGCTGTGTGCATGTCCCTCATTGTTTATTAATCTGAAATTGATTGTTTTTTTAGGTCCTAGCAATAGTCCGATCATTGCGATGGACAAGAACAAGGACTGGCAGCTCGAACTCCTTATGGAGAAGTTGAGATCGAAGTCTTCTCAGCTGAAGAGCTTCATGGAGACTTCAAAAGCTGTTCGGATGGCATTACTTGTAGGTTATGTTTTAATTAATTACTTTTATTTAGTTCTTGCCCTCCTTGCGTTTATGCGTAGAGAAGTTGTGAACGTTGAAACTAAGAACAATAACAAATATTCAGGGACATTTTGACGGTAAAATATGAGGAATTTAGTATTTTATATCGGTTGAGAAATGACTCTCATATTAGCAAATGGTAAAAACCAATATGGATCAAGTTGTTTTACATTTATCTGAAGTTTTGTCAACTTTATTGATTGACACTGCAAAAATTGATATATAGTATAGCAAAACGTGTTGAAAAAACTATTTTTTTGATCATATATAAAGTTCTGTTTCCCTTAATCTATATTTTTGGTACGTTTTCCTGTAAATCGAGTTGCTACATAATTTCTAATTTAATTGATAGGATAAGAGATACGCGTTGGATAGCGTTGAGAAAGCACAACATCAAAAGTGCTTGGACACCTTACAGCATTCCATAAAAGTGACATCATTGCAAAGTATGGTAGAACGTTTGGAGAGTTTAACCAGACAATTAGGGTACTGTCGTTGTTATTTATATATTTAATGCAAACTTGAAAATTAACATGTAAAAAACTTTTAGTTTAAAATTTGTTCAAGCACCATCAGGTGTTGAACTCTTCATTTCTTCAGACATGTTCTACTTGGAAATTGTTCTCGACCAAAGTGGAGCTGTTTGTGACGTTAAAGTACATCACGAAGGCAAAGTAGAACAGCAAAGTTGCGAGGAATTAGTAAATTGTTTAAGCAAAAATGATTTCGCTGACTTCACAGCACAACTCGAAGGCTTTGCGTCAATTTATCAACTCAATGCTGAAAAGAAAGTGAAAGCAAAGGCGTTCACTGCACTGCAATCATTGGAAGCTGATTTGAGTTCATTAGCTCAGCTGCAGACATTTATCAAAGAGCCATTTAATGTACTACATAAGTCACCAGTAGGCATATTGGAAAAACGACGTGGGGGACATGCCATGAAACTTACTTACTTCGTCTCTCCATATGACTTAATAAATAAAGAAAAATGTGACATCGAACCTATCAGTATCGATGGAATTGTTAATAAAAACTTGGGCTATAGTGTTACGGTGTATATGGAAGGATCCACAGCTCATAAACTTCAAACATCCACTTTAATAAGCGTTAACCGTAATCATAATGGAAAAGGAACACCTTCGTACGCACCGTTGACGACTCAAAATAGTGCCGTCATTCCGGCGTGTTTCGTTCTCAAATTGAATAAAACGATGCCTATGTGCATTGAATTGATTAGGCAGATACAAACAATTACTGAATTGGATTGCGCTGATGTTACTTCGACTCATCCATTGCTTAGTTTAATTGCTACCCATTCAAGTGACGGGAAATTGGATTCTAGTAACAACCGAGGATTGTTTGTGGTAAGTCGATGTTTATGGTACCAATACTTTAAAACTTAAGATCTCGATTTGGATCTAGACTCTACCCGACCAGAGTCATTGTTACTTTATGACTGAAAATCGCAATATGCAAGGAGTACTTATCAGTAACATACCTTTCACGCATCCTGCGCATGTCGCCCAAATCTTGGTGATACTTCGTCAACAAGCACTTTTCAACACACTCATTTCAAGTTGTATTCGACCAAATAGCAAACAAGGTTAGTTGTGTACTTATTTTTAAATATTTCAAGGAAAAAATGGCATTTTCTAAAAATGTAAACTCACTTTGTTTATTCAAACTTTTTCAAAGAAGAGCGGCGGTATGCTTAAATGTAAAACTTGTTGACTAGAAAGAATTAAGAAGGAAGTGCTTTGAAAAAGAATTTAATTTGTTTTTGTTTAGATTTCGAAAATATGGTGATGCTAGAAGTGAGTGCTTTGAGTTGGACACACATTTCAATATCATTGGAACATCCCATCGAAGAGAGCATGTCTACAGCTGAAATTGATCTATCAGACATTTCAAATCTCACCTGTAAGATCTTCAGCCCGGCAACGCCACCACCGCTGAACTCACCGGACGTCGCATCGGAACTAACAACGAAAGTACTAAATCGTAGTTTTTCCGTACCAATAACAATGCGATCAATACTTTCGTTCTGGGAGAAACAAATCGTACGCCATCAAAATCATTACAACGGGCTTGAAAATTTTAATTTGCCCCTCGGCTCTGGGGATCCGGGGGGTAGAAACGGTAACTCGGGTAACAATATCGGCGAAAGGGAAATCAAGCAAGAACCCTCTAGCCATGGCATGGTGCCTTTAATGTCGCATCCCCATCAAGGCATGTTTTTAAATGAAACACTAATTAACAGCACAAACTTTCCAAGTTTTCAACAAGAATCGGCGCCGGTTCTTACCAATGTTGAATTGACGAATATTCTAGCGGGCAACGAGAAACCCAAACGACAGAAACGTAAGACGTCTGATGATCCATGGAAGAGTGTTAAACGAAAACCGGGCGATGATGAGCTACTCGATGCGTCGAGTTGTGATTCAACGTCGCGAAGCACACCTTTATCGCAAGACACCGTTTCCGAAATACAAACTCCCAACTCGGTCTTGGGGTTTCATTCGGATCTGGAGCTTAGTGCTCTGGATGCTTCGGAATTAATAGGAGATAAGGAGACGGATTTCGATACGGATGAATTGGGTGACGTGGAAGAACTGCTTTCTGGGAAAAAGGATAAATCGCCTTTGTTAAGTGACTTTGATTCGAATAAACTTGTCTCTCCCAGTGTCAGCATTACACCGATTAATACACCTAATCAAATTGTTGGGACGCCACAGAGCATTGATCGCCGATCGAGTATTGAAATATTTCCCATTACAGCAGTCAATACACAACTTTCCAGCTCCGTGACGATTACACCGATTTCACAGAAAAGTGATAAAGACAAAGACAAAAAGAGTAAGCGATCTGATGAGAAGGCACGGTTGGAAAAGAAAAAGAAACGAAAACGGGAAGGTTCACCTATGGGCCCTCCGGAGAAAATACCAACAAAATCAGATGCGTTAACGAAACCTGTAAGTGTTAGTATTAAACCGACGGAAAGTCCTCCGAATTCACCAAGTATGGCCCGCAAATTTAGTCAGTCACCCACACACAGCACACACAGTCGCAATCTAAGCGG
This sequence comes from Liometoxenus newtonarum, assembly GCA_030264535.1. Lineage (NCBI taxonomy): Eukaryota > Metazoa > Arthropoda > Insecta > Coleoptera > Staphylinidae > Liometoxenus > Liometoxenus newtonarum. The sequence continues at coordinate 11,954 of JARJEB010004265.1, forward strand.
TAAATTGAGTCCGAACTTGATGAAGACAACAATTAAAACGCACAGTCCAAAACATTCACCGGCACATGTTTCGAGTGGTCTAAAACATATAATGCCCGGTATTAGTAGTCCAAAAAGTTCACCCAAACATCCATCAACTAGTGGAAGTGGCAAACCAAGTATGTCGGCGTTAAAAAACGCAGCAAGCTCCCCGTCTAGTAAGAGCGATATGAAGAAGTCCAGTTCAAACAAGGACTCGTCACGAGAAAAGGACAAGAAGACGGGGGGTAATTACACAAACGCTGTGAAAAGTTCCAAGAGTTATATTAAAGTGAAGCCGTTAGATTTAAATTCGATTGTTGAAATGTCTTCAAGTAGTTTAGAATCTGGCACAACGTCGCCTGGCCTAGGTATAGACTTAACAAAATCGACCAGTAATCTCAACCAGATTCGAAATCGTAAATCAGGCTGTCTTTCTGCGATTGTTGATAAATTGGCGAAAGCACAAAATTGTGATATAGCTACCGATCTTACCAGTAAACCGAAAGAACGAGCCACCACGCCAGGAAAAAGCGAATGTCCAAGTTCAACGCCTAAGAGTAGCACATCCAAGCTTGGACAAGAAACAAAAAACTCAGAATATGTTCTTAAGCATTCATCTGATTGCATGAAATTAACAATAAATAAGACAAGAACTCGTGAACCGGGTTCAAAACCAATGAAAGCCAATTCCAATAACAGTGGTTCCACCAGTATGAGTGCGACAAGTGGTACAGGATCACCTAAAAATCACACCGGCTTGAAACCAGGTGTCAATTCGGGTCCAGCTTCTAAGAAACCACAACAGCCTGGAACGAATAAACCATCAATAAGTAATGCCAACACTTGTTATCCTTCTACTAACATTAAACCATTTTCGAAATCATCATCCGGCATCAAACCTCCAATGAATTCAGCGCCAAATTTGATAAAGAAAACTTTGAATTTTTATTCTCCCAAGAATGTCATCGATCTGAATCGAATCAAGGATCGTCCAAAAGTAAATAAAAGTTCAACGGAAAAGTCTATCTTTAGTAAGACTGACAAAGGTAAAGCGAGTCCCACGCAAGAAACGGAAAATATTAGTTTGAATTTTCCAACGAAGAAGCAATTTGACAAGAGCTTTCAAATACCGAAACTATCAGCTCGCACTGGTGATGACAAAAAGCCGAAAACAACGGAGAACAATATTACCAACAAAGATAAATTGTTAGATATATTCAGTTCGAGTTCAGTAAGTGGGAAGGATTTATTAAACAAATATCCATTGGCATTGCCTACTAGCAAATTGTTTGAAACGAGCATGGAGGCAAAAATTCGAAGCACTATGAATAATGTCACAATACCGAATAGTCTGACTATTACGACGACCAGTAATACAACCAGCACAAGCCCAAAAGTTGAGGCGCAAATATCAATTATTAATGATGATGATAAGAAACCGAAAGATGACACCTTCAATAAAACATTTCCCATATCCGCTGGTAGCGTGCCATCGAAACAGTTTCAATCGACAAATCAAGAGCTGTTAAGTTTAGCGAGTCGAAGCATCGATCTGACATCGAAATTTGTTGCGCCTGCACCAAAGCTGGACGAAAAGAAAGCTGAGAAGAAGGACGAGTGTGGTTTATTAGACTTTTCTAATAGTAGTGCTTCAATAAATGCTCAAAATGCAACTAGTTCTGGTGCAGGCAGTGAAAAGAAGAGAATCGTCGATCTGCCAATACCATTTCCACCATCACCGTCAGTTAGTGTACATATAGTGAAGTCGCCGGCGCCGTCGCCATTAATTGTGCCGAGTCCACATTCGGCTACTTCGCCTGGTATTACTGATGATGAACTTATGGACGAGGCGCTCGTCGGTATAGGCAAATAGTTATTGCTTGTGTACATAAGGCAAAATATTTTTATTATTCTATTCATAGAGAGATAAAAACAAAACAATGTGTGGAAATGTAAATTCAATTTATTTGTGAAAAGCAAGTGGCAACAATTGCGAATTAAGTTCATACGTAAGTATTAAATACTTTATCAACCGGTGTTTAGTAAAATTGTGTCACGTTTTTGTTGAACTATTTAAAATTTTACTAGAAAACAGTTGTTTCATTATGACGGACTTCATAAAATTGAATTTACATGATCTGTAGTAGTGTTGCCTGTCTCCATGATTCAATCCAACTGATGCGATCAAGTATTTTTTAAATTAATTCTTCGAGCACGAAAAGACGCTCCATTTAGGAGTATACAGGGGGTTTTAGTTTTAACTCTTAAGAGTGGAGATTGGACGAGTACATTGTCGGATTGAAATTCTGAAAATTGCACAACTCACGAAAATGTTGACTGAATTTTGCCTAAATTATTATTGCAAGTACAATTTTCAAATTCAAAACCACACCGTAACTGTCATGCTCTCGGTAATTCAGCAATCCATTAAGAATTTTTCATAAATTCCTGCCCACGGAGACGTAATCATCCCCGTGACAGTTTGCAAAATGGAAATTGTTAATTTTAAGTACGATTTTCGATTTGAAAATTGTACTTGGAGTGATAATTTGGGAAAAATTCAATCAGAATAGTATATTATTATATGAACGATTATGATAGCCATTGTTCACGAGGATGAGGTACTTCGTTAATATTTATATATAGATATATAGATAAGTTATATATATGCTCGAATATATTTGCTC
>JARJEB010004266.1:0-13757 GCA_030264535.1 Liometoxenus newtonarum
TACTTCTGGGCAATTTCCACTTTCCGATGAAAATTACTTTTATGGTCGACGAGTTCTACGAAATCGTAGTGGATATGGCCGGAAAGTTGTGCGGTGCGACCCCGTACCGATTTATTAAACTTCGTAACCAATCAGCTCTCAGCAATTGTAAATGCAAGTTTTTCTTTATGGTCGTCTGCTTAACTTACCTTAGTGCTCACCGAACTGTATTCATAAAAATAATTTTCTGATATACGAGTAAAAGCAACAGACAAAACACATACCATAGCAAAAACAATTATAAAAATATGAAACTTAAAAGTAATATGTTTCAGCAATACGATGCCATTGCTCGCAACCAGGAACATTATCATTCCAAGAACAGGTCCATATAAACGCAAATTTGGATCACCCCATTGCATCGTGTCCTTTTCATTCACAGCATTGCCATGGACAAACACGTTATGCTCAACATAGTATTGCGTTGAAAAATATTCGTAATTTGCTTCGCGGACTCTGGACGTTTTGCAATAAACATTGTGATTGGTGGACGTTGACATGGGCACACAGTATTCGCTCCATGGGTCAAGTCTACAATTTTTCCACACTTCGTCTTTGAACAGTATTAGATACATGAATTTGAAGAGAGCTTCCAATGTTAGTAAGCGACGAGATTCGACAATCATAAACGCTAGAAATATGGGTAAACGTATGTTGGATACCAGCGGCATGCAATCTCCGAACATTTTCAATACGAGGCTTTTCGAATAGCTTACCATTGTTACTATCCACATGTTGAACGGCATTTGAATGAAGAGTGATATTAGTATGTAAACCACAACCGCAGGTACTGGAATTAAAATGAAAAGTTCAAGTGTTTAAAATGAATTCGCATTGCGTTACCAATTCCACCCTCGTTGAAACCATGTCCGAGATTGACCAGTTGCGATAGGTTAAACTCGTAAAGCAACATAAAGAAATAAAATTCAGTATGTGTTAAAACGGTGCATGAACTTGTATGCTAAAAACAATCTTTACATTAATAACTAACTATATGAGTTAGGCAGAATTTCATAGGGATTACGAACGTTTGTAAACTTATTCCACAATTTATTCAACTGCACTTTGAGAGGTAATTGGTCTCGAGTTTGTCTAAACTGAGTTCGCGTCTTCGTAAAAGTTATCTTCTGTGTCATATTTTCTTCGAATATAGTCTCCCAAACATCATCAATCACATTTATTTGGCGCAATTTCTTCTTTTTGGGCCTTAAAAATCCAATAATTTGTGTTTGCCACCTCAAATCGAAATCGCTTTCCTTTTCCAGAATCACTCGCTTGCCGGTTTTGAGATCCTCGTCCTCTTCGCAGTACAATTCAAAGTCAGATCCAACGACCGAAAGTTCACTGCTTGGTTTATCTGCAAGCATTTTTATTTCAGCCATTTCTTTTTTCCTCTTTAATTTTGCCGACTGAATCTTATTTGTTGTGATTGTAAAGAGCTTCCCTATTTTATTTGCTATTTGTGTATCTAGATTCAATACTTTTAGCACTTTTGCTTTCCTGGTGGTTTGATCTTTTGCGATTTCTTCATCTCTTATATATTCGAAGCACCAATGTCTTACACAACATTGTGCTTGAAATTGTCGCCGATATTTTCTTTCGTATTTCTTGTGAGACAGCATTTTAATTAATTAATCCAATTTACGTTTACTATTCCAGCACTATTCAATCAACTTGAATTGAATTATTAACTGTCTGGTTATTGTTTAAATTTTTGTTTCGCAAATCAAAAGCGTCTATAGCTTTTAAATGGCCTTGAAATTTTAAATAATCGTACCACGCGCAATTTTAGTCGCTTTCCTTTTCACTGTTTGGCACGTCCAGACCGCCCCGAGTAGCCAAATGTTTGTTCTTTTTAATCACGTGTGCTACTCGTTCAAACTCCGCCTCCAGCCTTCACTTCGCCTATAAAAGCCCAAGTTTTTATAAGTGCGTAAGTCATTAAATACAAAGTCAAATGAGTTAAAACTTTGTTAAAATAAAACATTTTGGCTTCTAACAAGCGTAGACCGTTGAGTCGCACTACTCCTGTTCCTTTTGGTATCGTTTTGAGGCGTGGTATTTTCGGGGCTACTCCTGGGGCTACACGCACTAAAAAAGGAAAGCTACTTACATGTGTCAATTGTCAAAAATGTCAAAGTCATGCTGTGGAAGTGGAAGTAGATTTTAGTCTCCATTTTAGTCTAGTTTTTAGTACGTTTAGTAAACAAAAACCGGTGTATTATTGTAACTCTGACAAATAAATATCGTATTCTTGGTATTTGTAATAAGCCGCTAGCAATTTCAATAAAATGGCAAACGGCCCCATTGCTGAACGGAATCGAGGTAAGAATTCCTCAAAAGTTGTATTGTAAAGTTCCTAACCTTACATTTCTTCACGCTTTTAACAGACGCTACAATTTACGTTGGCGGTTTGGACGATAAAGTATCGGAATCCTTAATGTGGGAGCTATTCGTTCAAGCTGGTCCCTTGGTAAATGTCCACATGCCAAAGGATCGTGTTACAATGATGCATCAAGGCTACGGATTTGTAGAATTCATGGGCGAAGAAGATGCTGACTACGCCATCAAAATCATGAACATGATTAAGCTTTTTGGTAAGCCGATAAGAGTGAACAAGGCGTCTGCTCATCAAAAGAACTTAGATGTTGGTGCAAATATATTCATTGGCAATTTAGACCCAGAAGTTGATGAAAAGTTGCTATATGATACATTTTCTGCGTTCGGTGTAATATTGCAGACACCGAAAATCATGAGAGACCCAGAAACAGGCAATTCTAAAGGATTTGCCTTTATAAATTTTGCAAGTTTCGAAGCTTCAGATGCTTCTATTGAAGCAATGAATGGTCAGTATTTGTGCAACCGTCCTATAAGTGTGTCGTACGCGTTCAAGAAGGACGCAAAAGGTGAACGACATGGATCCGCTGCTGAACGTCTTCTCGCTGCACAGAACCCACTCTCACAAGCGGATCGTCCTCATCAACTGTTCGCTGATGCGCCGCCAATGGGAATGATGCCACCTGGAATGATGGCACCACCACCTCCGCCAGTTATAATGGCAGGTATAATGCCACCGCCGCCACCTATATCGGTGAATGTCCAACCACCGCCTCCACCACCAGTACCTCCGCCATCAGCATTCCCAACTGGTATACCACCCCCGCCACTTCCTCCTGTACAACCACCTTTGCCGCCAGGTGCCCCACCAGGCGGTGCACCTCCACGACCACCTTTACCACCAATGCCTCCGTCTACCAACGCTGGACAACCACCGCCACCACGCATGATGCCACCATGGCAAGGAGGACCTCCTGGTGGCTTCCCGCCACCGGGACCACCACCACCACCAAGTGGAGCTCCTCCATTCCCCAATTCTTTTCCACCTCCACCACCACCCAGCACGAGACCTCCTCCACCACCGCAAAACTGGCGACCACCACCACCCTCCGCATTTCCTGCCAATGCAGCACGTCCACCATTTCCACCACGGGGACCACCGCCACCCCCACCCGCTAATTTCGATGCAAACAACTTTACAGAAAATAATTGGCAATAAAATAGATTGCCGAAAACGAAATACTGAATGTACACCAGCATTTCTACGAAACAAATATTTTAATAATCATTAGTTATGTTATATTTAATATTGGATAATAATAATTTATTCAAACGACATAAAATCACTGCTATTTGCTGGCCATGGATCCGAATCACTCTCGTCCAGTTCATCGCTAGGAACACTTGGTCCTTGCGACGCGTAGCTATTACTTTCCGGAGTGACAGACATGTAATAAGTCGTATCCAATTTGGTTGGAGAACGGCCCAAGCTATTAATGCCTTCGTTTGCCCTTTGATTGAAAGGATCCAAACGTAGTGCTGCATTGTAATGTGTGAAAGCTTCATCGTCCTTTTGCAAGCGCGCATAATTATCAGCCAGGAGCTGATGGGTTCGTGATGAGGGATACTTGTCGACAAACTTTTGAAGTATTTGGCAGGCTTCTTCATATCGCGAATCCTGTTCTAAGTATTCAGCAAAAAGGCAAACTGCTGGCGCATAAGATGGATCATCAGCTAGGGCCTTTTCTAAAAGATTTCTTACTTTTACGTTTGTAGTTGGATCTTTCATTATCACCGAAGCATACAACTTCAAAAAAAAATACACAAAAGTTTGATCATGTTTTATTTTGTTTTACGAACTTACAGTTAATGCTTGTGGACTGTTGTTTAACACTTTGCATGCATTTGCTGCTAAAGTTTGTCCTTCGCGAACACGCGAAAGGCTGAAATTGCTTTCGACCAAACCTTTATGAGCTTCAAATCTAAAAAAAAAACTCACGTCATCTGTTTGTGTGAAAAACTAATCTTGAAAATGAATATATACCTGTTGGGTGAATGATGAATAGCGTCTTTAAAATGTAATAATGCCTCGACGTACTTCATAAGCGCCATTAACGAATGGGCTTTCAACAGCAACCCTTCCACATTGCTCCTTTGCATCAAACACGCTTGATGGCCGAAATAAGCCGCACGTTCATATCGTTTATTCGCATACATGTACCACCCCATCACGATCCAATGTTCAGAACTCCATCGCGATGTCTCCAACTCAATTGTCGCCAATCTTTCTAGTTCTCGTAGATCATCCTTTTCACCTGAATGGGCTAATAACGTGGCTAACAAATCTCGCCCGGTAATGAAATGATGATCCAATTGTGCAACCCGTTGTAGTGTGTGCAGGGCCTTCTTCTCATCGCACAAGTACACATGGCAATAAGCAACCGTTACAAGCTGATTAGTATTATCCTTAAGGGCCTCTATACTTTTGAATGTGGCTATTGCATTTGCATACTCCTTGGAATGCATGTGAGCTTGTCCCCGCAACCAAGTGTTGATCCAATTCTGGTCGGCTGCAGCTTCGAACATCAACGAATTCACTTCAATACCTTTCACTCCCAATTTCAATAGTTTTTCGGCAGCTAGCAACGCACATGAACTCTCTCGCAAGACCTCTTTGTAACATGTGGCTGCAGATCTATCCAAACCAGCTTCCATGTAAAGATCACCAAGGGCCATGTTGACTTTAGGTATACGTGTTCGTGCTGGTACACTTTGCAATACTTCGATTGCTTTTTGTGTCATTTTTAATTTAATACGGCACAAGTACATTTTGTATTTGATATCTACTTCCTTTAGGAGTTCTTTTTGAGTGTCTGGTACTTTTGTGGAGTTCTTCGTTTTGGCAATGAATTTTCGAATTTGTAGTGCCCAACCGTATGCGTTATCTGCTTGCAAATACTGTTGAATATGATACAGGGAATCTGCGTAATACATGTAGGTTTCGTATTTTGTAAATGGATCTTGTTTTTGATCACAGAATGGTAAAGACAATTCGGCCTGCAATAAATTTAGGTTAACAGAATAGAAAATTTAATTTTTACAACTTACTAAATGAATAACGTTGGAATAGAGCTCCTGCTCATATAAAGCTTGTAATTGTTTTATAGCGTTCATTTTTGTGCCTAATACTCGATGTTTTCTTTTAGATTTGATTATTTTCCTTTTTCCTGGCTTTTTACGAGGCTCTTTTTTTTTGGTTTTCGTTTTCTCGTCGTGAAGATTCGAAGCCGTGTTCCGTTAGCTCTAGTAAGTGCTTAAGCAGTTAAGCACTTCTGTTAGCTCGCTTAAGAGCTCACCAGCGTTTTTCCTGACACGTTTTATTTGACGCTTGGACGAACTCGTCAACTCAAATGCCCCCTTCTTTGAAAAGCACTCATGAGCGTTCACAAAGCTAATGGAATGCTCTGAAAATCGCTTATAAGCGAAGGTGCTTATAAGCACTTAGCCGAACTAACGGAATACGACACAAGGCTAAGTTTTGTTTTTGCTCAAGGATGCGCGCGCAGCGCAATTGTTAAATTTGTTAGGTTAACTTAATGTCTACACGTGTGAGTTGAAAAGTGGAAGAAAATGGGAAAATTTCGAAGTAAACTTAAAGGACAAACGAAAGGAAAGCGATGGGCGAAAGGACAAAGTTCCAGTTCTAATCCAGAAACAAAAACCTATCGTGATAAAGCAAAATCACGCTTTTTTCAGGCAAACTTAGGTAAGTTCATTACAATCCAGAGTACAATCAATAAATTACAACACATTTGGTAATTAGGTGGATCGAATTTTACAACAAGTGCATTACAAAAGCACGATGCACTTCAAACGTATTCAACGCCGACTATCCCATCGCAATCACAATCGGAAGCGATGGATGACGATGCGCCACAGTCAATGGCATCTTCATACCAAACTATGAAAACCTTTGCATCCGAATGGTCCGGCTGCACGAACATGTCCTTCAATCGATTTCTGAATGTATTTCGTTCAGATTCAGCTCTGCATAAGGAAATGTTAGCCATACTCGCTGCAATAACGGAAGTTATTAAACAGAATGGTGGCACAGAAACTCCAACGGAATATTATTGCTCATTGGTGACAACGTTGGAGCAGATTATGTCTGCTGATCAAAGGAACGAGGCACAAATCACTGCTGTGCTGTCGTTATTGCACATGGGCATCAAAACAGTGCCCACTGCTGTGTTACGAAGCAGTTTCACTTCGACATCAAGCAAGTTAATGCTACTTTTAAGCGAATTCAGCAATCAAGACAACAATATCATCGTAAAATCAATAATGGGTGTGCTGGCAGTGTTATTGAAAAATCAAGAGCTTGCTGTTTGGCAACATAGTCAAACTCAACAGATATTTGACGCGATTTTGAATCCATTTTGCGTTCACACAAAGCCTAAGGTAAACTAATAAATATATTCAACTACAAAGTACAAAAAAAAAACTAATTTCTTGCGTTACTAGTGGAGGAAAGCTGCTCACCATGCAACTGCATCGATACTAAGTGCTGAAATCTTTGTAAACGATCAGAATTACAATCCAGCAGCTGATAGAGTGGCCGAGTTTTGCAAATCAACGTTGGAATCCTGTCTTGGCAGCAATACCAACAGCACGATTTTAATATCTTCGATTCAAGCTGGACAAACAACAATTCTGCACACTTTGGGACTTCTCAAGGACACGATCATTTACTTTAACAAAGGAAATGTTAAAGCTAGTTGTGAAACGATTTTAAGATTGATGTCATTGAATTATCCAATTGTAACATCTTGTGGATTGCAAGTCTTGCATTCGTTGTTCTCGGCGCAGAAAGCTGTTACCAGCGCGAAGTTAAATTCCCAGATTATTGCAGCACTCTACGATTATCAACCCTCGGCTGTTGATGCTCAACCGACATTGGCATGGTTGGCTGTAATGCAACAAGCACATGTACATCTTGCTGAGTTAGTACTTAATAATATTCATAGCGTTCAAACTTTGTTACTAACTACAGATTGTTGTCTTTTTCAGTGTGGATTTGTCAGTTTTTTGCGCGTCGCTTCCAAAAATTTTCAACGTTGTGACACAATTATGGTTGTCTCAGAAACCAGACATCGTCAAAGGGGCAACAAGAGCTCTAGAAATGTTATTTCGCGATGCAATTGTGCAAGTGTGCGCTGATGCGCGACTTGTAAGCGAACACGAAGCCAAGTTGTCGAAATGCATTCAAAGTATTGAATTGGGCCTTGGTTATCAATATCATCACGCCTGGACGCAAGTTTTACACGTTTCATGTGTAATGTTTGAGGTTTGTACAACGTCATTCTCTATTTTGTCTCATTCCTTAAAATAATTAAAATCTTGAAGGTTTGCGGTTCCACATGTACTACCCTTCTTTTGAACATACTGAAATCGCTGTCGGAACTTCGGGATTCATACAAATTCAGTTTCAACAATGAATTGGAAGCTGCAGTCGGGGCGGCGATAAGATCCATGGGTCCTGAGTCTGTTTTAAACGTTATCTCATTAAAGAAAGACAACGGCGAGCTTAACTTGGACCGGTCATGGCTTCTACCCGTGCTGAAAGACAATGTACGACATTCGACCTTAGATTTTTGGCTTCGGGGTATTCTACCTTTAGCTATCGCCAGTCAAAAGCGTTCCGTTGAGTTAACGACACTTAACGACGGCATTGGTGCACACAGTGCTGAATTGTTGCACCTTCAATTATGGCATTTACTCCCTAGTTTCTGCAAGAACGCAACAGATATAGAAGCAAACTTCAAAAATATTGCGAAGGTACTTGGCATGGCAATAGCGGACCGTAAGGAATTGCGTCTGGCAGTTATGGCGGCAATTAGGAAACTTATAGCATCAGCGAAAGAACCTGGTAATGAGAACGATCTTATTGAACTTTCAAGATTTGATAAGAACTATTTACCCATTTTGTTTAATGTTTATACTACCAAACCGCTTGGTACCGATGAAGAACGGCAACGGCTAGCAGCCTTCGACACTGTTAAAACGTTCCTATCCGTTGCACGGTCCGACTTGACCAATCAGCTGTTCGAAAATGCATTGGTAAGATTATCAAGTTTAATTGCACCGGAAGGCGATGACATGTATACCAAAGAAAGTATTTTGGATCTTGTCAAAGCCTTATTGCCGTATCAGCCAGCTGAGAATATCGAAAAGATTTACGAATTAAGCATTAAATCCTTGCCGGAGATGAAAAATAGATCGGAACAAAAGAAAGCGTATCGTCTTCTCGAAGAAATTTGCAGTGCCACTTCTCCAGGCTGCGTGGAATTCTTAAAAAAGCACCGTAAATCTTTGCAGAAACTTTTAACGAAGTCATTGTCAACTTCTGCTGTTTCGACTAAAGGTGCTCGTCTTAGATGTTTGCACATGTTGTTGAAAGCCCAACCCCAGCTGGATCATGAAAGCACTTTCATTAAATCGGTAATACCGGAAGCTATTTTGGGCTGTAAAGATCAGAATAAACGGTGTCGATTGACAGCGTATGATGTGCTGAATACAATTGGAAATATATTACTGACTCATTACCAAATGGAGCAGTACGTTTCAATGATTCTTGCTGGACTGGCCGGCACACCGGAACTCATAAGTGCAACATTATTAGGACTCTCATCGATCTTGCACAACTTTACCGGATCTCTAGGCCAGATAAATATTGTCATCATCTTGGAAAATGCCTTGCAATTGATGACTGTGCCAACCAGGGAAGTAGTTGATTCTTGCTTGAGTTTCATTAAAGTATTTATTAAAAGTTTACCAACTCCAATGGTCGCCGGTCATCTCACGGCGATAATTAAAGGTTTATGTGGTATGACTGATGATTGCCAACGACATTTTCGAATGAAAGTGCAGACTATGTTGAGTCGCTTGGTGCGTAAGTTCGGTTGTGATGCTATTTCACCCCACGTACCAGTCACGGACACTACAATGTCTAAACGACTGAGAAACATTCGCAAATTGCAAAGGCGACAGAAACGTAAGAAGGAACAAGAGGATAATGATGTTGACGTTGATATGGATGATGAGTTCATGGTAAAAGCGCGTGCCAAGACTGTTGAAGACATTTTGGCTGATTCGGATTCGGACGTTGAAGAAAATGAAACGTCAACATCAAACCGAAAGAAAACTCAACGCAAATACAATGCGTTCATCGAAGAAGATGTCGATACAATTGTTGATTTTAAAGATCCTACTGTTGTTAGCAAAATTACAACTTCCCGCCCTCAAAATAATCAACAAGCAATGCAAATTGACGAGATTCGTAAAAAACATCGTGGATTTAAGCATGCAGCGGACGGGCGACTTATTATTACTGATGGTTCAGATGAGAGTGACGATGATGGTAAAATAACTGGTAAACATTCTAAGTTCTTGGCTAGCGACTCGGATTCCGGCGATGAAACTCTTAGCAAGGCGGCAACTTATGTCGTCCGTGATATTAAACGCAAAAGAAGTGATGCTAGTAGCGCTGCTAGTTCCTTCCAACCGAAATATAAACCGGGCGGTTCTGGTATTCATAGAAGTGTTGGCTCCACCGCCGGCTCCGTAAAGAGTGGCTTTGGTAGTGATTATAAATCAAAGAAAGCTGGTGGAGATATTAAAAAGAAAGGTACTTTGGATCCATATGCGTATGTTCCTATGCAACGAAGCGCATTGAATAAGAGGAAAAAGATGAAGCTTGCCGGACAGTTTAAGAATATTATAGGAGCTGCACAAACTGGTTCCAAAAAGGGGACGAAAGCTAGGAAACGATTGCGGAAATAGGATTTATGCTTTTAACGCTTCGATATTAAATTGAATACAATTAAGTAATTTACAATTGAATTACGTTATCCTTAGTGCCATTTACATAATGTTTTTCCTTTTTCTAGTTTTGCTATTATTCTTATGTGTTGGTGAAATTCTCAAATTCGGCTTTCAAAACAGAATTCAAAGATTCATTTGGAATTTCCCGCGCTTTAAATTTTGTTCTATGAATTACCGTTGGCGACGGTGGCGCTACCAATGTGTCATGTTTAAGCTCTAGCTGTATTTCTTTGTGCTTAATTTTTTGCACGCGTTAAAGTTAAAGCTGTTCCTTTGTACTATTTCACCCTAAAAAGTTCACCTTTTCTTACCCTCGGCAGAGACGGGCAGAAAAGTGAAAGCATGCGCAGTGGTGACTTTACCTCTGAATAGCATGCGACGAGTTTTACAGCCAGATGTCACGCGTAAAAATTTGAGATTACCAGTTCTGCTTCTCGTTTTTCTGCAAGAAAATGATGGATTTTTCCGATCCAAGTGAAAAGTTCTGAATATTGAAGGGCAAATTTATATGTATGACTTGAAAAGGAAGTAGTTAAAGTTCTGAAAACGATCACGTGCACCACCAGTTTCACAAATGGTTTGCTTTCACTTTAACTCGCCAGAAAAGTTAGTTACAAAGAAATACGGTATAGTAAAACATACCAACTCCATCCAGGTCTTCAATTGGTTTTCCGCATTGTAATAACAAATGGGCCATCGATTCGAGTACTCTCGAATATTACCGTAGACAAACCGGACAAAAATAAACGCGTTTTAGAGAAAAAATCCACGTCAATTGGGCCTGCTGCGGAAGGATTTGCCCATGATAATGAAGATAATAAAGAGGATTCGCTTCATTTATGGCAAATAAGTGCTATGGTAAATTTTGCAAAATAATTGGAACGTTTGTTGTCTGTCAATGGAAGGAGTACCATAGTCAAAAATAGGAAGTCGCGCCTTCGACGCTCTCAGCTGTGGAATCAAAGTTACTTCGTAGCGGACGATTCGGAAATACCAGGGAAACAGCCACTCTATACGAATGTCTCAAGAGCGACGTCAAAACACTGCAAGAAACACTGCATGAATTAAATGAGAAATTCTTAACATTATCACGGAAAAGAAGGCGAACCCGAACGTCGACGAAGAAGCATCTTCTTCCGTTCGGCGTCCACCACGGTGACGCTCACGTGGTGAGGGGTGCAATTGCACCCACACTCATTTGAAAACCAAGAACTGTCCATGCAGAAACGGTGATAAGCTGTGTGTTTGGGAGTGCAATTGCGACGTCAAAAAGTGTGCGAATCGTAAGCCAAGGTAATTTTTCATCTCGAATTTGCGCAGATTGTGTGATTGGCTAAAAACTGTCTGAGAGTGCGGGAAAATGATGTTTCACCATCTTATTTCTACCAAATATCTCTGATTTCAGTAACGACTCCAACAATATCGTAATATCTTTATTAATATCACAAGATTTCAGCCAATCACAGCTCTCTCAATATCGCCACTTTGAAACGTCTATTAAGGAGCCCATACACGCTCCGGAAATCTCTGAGTCAGTCAAAGTCTCAATCAAACTGAACTGACGTGACGCAACGTCACACACACTCCGGTCGGCCTGTTTAGCCCGGGACTTACGAACTGTTCAGTTATTCAGAATCATTTTTCAATTCTCATCCGTTTTTATGACACGTTCTGGAAATCCTGAAGGCCAGAACTGAACAGTTTTCCTCGGACAATTTCCGGAGCGTGTATGGACTCCTTTAGTTGCAATTAATTTTCGTGGTCAACGGTGCTAACTGACAAGTAATATAATTTTGTTCTTTTGAGTATAGTTGTTCTGATGAAGTGCTTACTGCGCTTTTTAATTTGTGTTTGCCGCGCTTTTTTATCGATTACAGCGCCAATCCTTATTTTTCTCTCGGCAGAAGTTTGTACTATAAAGTGATAAAATTTTTCATATTTCAAGTTAAAAACTTTCAAAAATCTCGTATTTGTCTACTTTTATGAAAATTCTAATTTACTTTGTAATGTATGTATTTTTTTCTAGTTCTGATTTCCACTGTGTGAAGGAGGAAATCTGAATCCCGGGCGGATTCCTGAAACAATGAAGGTAGGATTACAGTTGTAAGCAATGCTTGATACGTTTTGTGTTTTTCTTCTTCGACTTTCTAATAGTTATATTTTTGAAAATTATCATTTTGTTCATTGTTTTTCATTGTTGTCTCTTCTTTTTCAATTGGGAATATCATCGAAATCAAGCAAGCAAGCACTCATCCGAATTAATGACAAATGAAGCACGAAGTAATTACAAATGACACGGGAAGTAACGATAAATTTACCATTATTTCGTGCATGATGTGTCATTACTTTGTGCGTCATTTACTATTACTTTTTTACGATGCTTTGAATTCTCCACGTATTTACGTTATCATAAATTAATATTTTGTTGTTTTTGTTTTCAGATTTAACCACCTCAGATGAGCCATGAGTATTTTTCGCCAACACCACCCGTCGACACATCTTGCGATCAGCAGGTTGTTGAGATTATCCAATGCAAATATGTTTATTTTACTTTGGCAAGATGAATTTTCATCATACCTAGTTTCAGACAGGTCAAATTGATTGGACTTTTATAAATTATCGGTGGTATCCCACAAGAATTTGCGATACTGTAAATTTGTACACCTTTTCTGCACTCTTTTATAGCCCGCGATCATAAAATCTGCGTATTTTCTTTGTCATTTCGTCAAGTCTGTTTCATTAATGTTTTTCATGTATATATTAGAGTGTTATTTTAATTTTATTACTTTTGTTTGCTTAAAATAAATGATTTGTGAATATAAACTAATTAACTAATTTTCCGTTTTATGAACGTTATTTATAACTGTTTTTCTTCGTTTTCAGGTCTATTAATTGATTGGCAATTCATTTATTTTGATTCTATGGTTTTCCAAAGCTTTGGAATTGTCGGTTGCCAGTTTCAAAACGTCTCGGCAAAATGTTGAAAAATCTATACAAAACGTGTGAGGCCAGCCTTATATCAAGGAAACGCTAATTAAGCGAGAACTAATTACAATAATTAAAATTTAGTTAGACGCTTTAATTTAGAATTAAATGAGCTACAAACTGACATAATTTCAATTAATTTGAAATACTTTTATTTTTTTGTTCCAAAATTTCAAAAGGGGTTATATCACCCAAATTTTTGAAATAATAATTCAAAGTTACAGGACGTTAAAAAGGATATCACAGTGTTATTCAGAATTCTAAAAGGAATGCAACGGCCCAATCGGTTCCTCTGTATCACTTATCATTTGCGAGTTATTCACATAAATGTGGAGAAACGTGTGGGAGCAGCTTTATTTTGAAATATTTTTGCGAACTATTAATTTTCGGTGACAATTCCACAACAAGATTTCGTTCATTTGAATTGAAAGCATGGACTGCTTGGAATTGTCGCAAAAATCTAGCTTTTGCAACTTCTGTGATCCTGATACCAAAGTGCTTCGAATTTTCTT
>JARJEB010004267.1:0-28393 GCA_030264535.1 Liometoxenus newtonarum
ATCTATAAGAATCTCATATCCTGCTGAATTTAAGCTTGATGGTTTCTTGTACACGCTAAACATGTTTAGTACCCATTCAAAATTATCAAGCATGTCTTTTTGGGCTATCGGAAAATTAAAAAATTACTTGCACGAACATTAAACTTGTCAAATTTTCAATCTGAAAGTATTTTTCACTCTTTGTATTGATACATTTTTATTCATTTATTTTGTTATTCAATTTTTTGTTTTAATTCGTCCGCGGAGCCCCTCAGAGGTGCTCCGCGGAGCACGGGTTGGGAACCACTGCTCTAGAGTCTAGACAGCAATTGCTATACACTTTAATGAACTTTGTGAATTGGTTGGTGACAAGCAGGAACAAACTACATGTTGAGGTAGTATTGGAATTGAAACCGCAAATACTATATTGTTCAAGGAAGTAATTAAAAAAATACACTTACAAATAAATGAATTATGAACACAGAATCAAAATATCAATAAGTGAGTTCTATACCGTACATATAAATATTTTTGAGTAAAACTAATGAATAATCAAGTGATGTTGCTTGAAGTTACCATGCTTAGTTTAACAATAATAAATAATTTTTGTTAGTTTACCCTGTTTTCCTTATTTATTGCTAACGTAAATCATCCTTAATTAGAACAAAATTATCGCGACTCTTCATAATGAGGAAACATAATTTTCAGCGCCCCTCTTAAGTGATCATTGACTTTTCCATCATAATTTCTCCCCAGTTCAAATCTGCAATGCGGACATGAATAAATCTCCGAAGCAAAAGATCGTTGTAAACAGGACTTGCAAAGATTATGCTTACAACTCGTCGTAATAGGCAAATAAACAACATCCTGGCAACAAATACACATAAAAACCTCCTGCACCTTTTCATAAAACTTGTTCATCCCGTCTTTGAGCGTCTCCTTGCATTCTTCCCACCATTTCTCATTGACATGATCGCGTTCAATGCATTTGCCCAAATCATCCGGAATGGTAAACTCACTGATTTTCATTCTCTTCGTTGTTTGAGTATTGGTTGCATCTACAAGAACACGTTTTCCTCCTTTCTTCTTAGTATGGCTGTGGGCCTCCCAATAACCATCCGGGTAAATGACATCAAACTCCTTACCGCCTTCATGCCAAGGTGCCGGAGTCTCATCATCACGCCGCAAGAGATACCTCCAGATAACAAACCCGGACTTTCCCTTTTCAGGATAGTACTTCAATACCTTGTAAATCCCATCATAACGGTTGCCTACCCGCGGGGCATACTTTGAATGCTTGCCAGCCTTGTAGTTCCGCACGACGCGTATGGGCTTACCCTGTTTCCAATCCTCCGCTTTAGCTTCAGCGCCAATCTCATGATTAAACTTTGCATTACAACTCATCGCCAATGCTTTGTTCATTCGCGTCAACTTCTGATCGCAGCTCTGCTCGTTGACCCGCTTGTTCCCGGATAGATCCCTTCCGCCCGAGCCTGTGTAAAAGAATTCATCCCCGTTGTCAATGTCATCCTCATACCCTCCGCTCAGAACGATGCTGTAAGCATAGTGCTTCTCACTGCCGTGGATACCAGCCACCAATGGACGGTGTACCCCAGCTTCGGAGACTTGTTGCCGGTATAACCAACAAGTCCCCACTGCCACACCAGGGACTGCACCCAGATGATCCTTTTTTGTGATCGTGCATTCTTTGGTGCGACCAACGCATGAGAGCCCCTTACCCCAGTTGCCCTGTGTGTTGCTGGAGCTTGGTTTATTTGCCCTTTTAGCGCTAATTTGCAATCTTTCGCCGAGATTTACGATTTCTCGCGGGTTTACTTTACAGCTCGGGCAATACCACTCTTCGTCATCAGGAATGGCATCAAGGGGAGGGTCCAAGCAACCAATATGGAACCCATAGTCACATTCATCACACAATAAGATGAATTCTACGTTGGTTTTAGCGTGACAAACTCTACAACCGCATTCATCACAAGTCACCGAGGCGTCATCATTGCATTTTTCGCAAAGTGTGCAGTTCCTTCGAGCGGGAATATCCAACGGGGCCTTGTTTCCCGAAAAGGGCTGTTCAATTCTATATATTTCATTGACAAACTTAATAATGATATTTTTAAGTTGCGTTCTGTCTTTCCCTAGGAACAAGGTGCCTTTCAAAGAGCCTTTGCGGAAGTGAGTAATTTGAAAGTCATACCAAAATCCGCGTTCATCCGGTGAGTCCGCATTGTAGTTGGCGAGAACTGTCATCCCAGGTCGTAACTCTTTCATTGCATCATATACATAATGAGCCCTAGGCCGGACGCAATCAAATGTGCAGTCAATCCGAACTGGATAACTGATGTTATCTTGAAGGCATTTGAAGACAACTTCCGATTGCTTTCGTACTTCTTCTGGACGTGAAACGTTAACAATCCTTTCGATAATTGCTTCGCTCCACGAACCTGCATCATCTTGGACGTCGACCTTATCACCGATTTTATAAATCTCGCTTTCAACATCCGTTTCTTCCAACAAAACAACTTTTCTTTCAACATCTTCAGATTCGAATTTCGTTTTTCTCTTCGTTTTTGGTAGTTGATGACTGACCATCAATTGGATAACATCATTTAACTGCATATCATAGTCAAATAACGCATGATCATCAACCAACAGCTTACCTTTGTAGAAGAGTCGCTGTCTGGCGGGAGATAGATTCCAAGCTTTTGTAATTTCAGTTCGTAAATCTTGGATTTTTGTTGATTTTGAAAGGTTTAGACATAAATCCTTGTCGCCTGGTTTTGCAGCCAAGTTACGGATCTTTACGTACATGTTATGAATCTAAACAAATAACAATTTAATAGCCTTAGCCTTTCATTTATTTTTATATTTAAATTAATAAACAAAAGATTTACCGCCAAATGCAAGGTCAAACGACACAAAATGAGGTTACGTCAAGGTCAAGATTATTCGCAACAAATCGGGCAACAAAGCACTTCGTCGTTACGTTGTAATATTACTATTTGTAAAAATATTATATTAATTCATTACCCTAGCTAGGGCCTAGATCTAGATGATGTACCTTTTTATTTATAATATACTTTAGCGAAACAAAATACTGAAGAAAAAAACAAATGACTGTTTGACACCGACTGACGTGAACGAGGAGACGACTGTCATTCTTTCCCGGTGTGCGCATGCGCATTTTCAAAGTCGAACTAACAAGCGGGAAATTCAACTAATCAGCTGATATTTAAATTATTTACATTTTTATTTTTACTCTCCTTCGGCAAATGCAAATTACAAATTCATTTTGAATTCAAAACACTTTAAATGTAAAAGTGGTGGTGTTTATTGTTTTATTTAATTCATCGTAACCTTCGACCTTCTCACTCAATGCGGCGTCCTTGTGATAACCTTCCAGCTGTGGCTGCGTTCCTGCTTCGTTTCCTATTTCCTATTCCTACATTCCTGCCCATTTGACTGCTGCAAAAGCAAAAGTACCTAAAGTAGGGTGTGCAACAAGTGTCCATTCAGCATTCCACCATAGACACAGAGCAAGTATTTTTTGGTTTTCTTTGAAGGTAACACCCATCCGCATTCGAGCGAGAGTCCACCGCCACCGCCACCGCTACCGCTCCCCGTTACCGGTCGTCAATACACAATATGAACGACCGATTAAAGTGTAAAATCGGTCCATCGATTCTCAATTCGGATCTATCACAATTATACAAAGAATCTCAACGTTTGCTAGACAATGGTGCTGATTATCTGCATCTGGACGTGATGGATGGTCATTTTGTGCCTAACCTGACGTTCGGTCCACCACTCGTCAAGTGTTTACGTACGAAAGTCAAGCATGCATTCTTCGAAACGCACATGATGGTTGCAAATCCCGATCAGGTACGTATATGTGAATGTAAAAAGAATAAAAATCGTATTGATAACTGTCCCGTTTCATTTTACTAGTGGATTGAACCAATGGCTGATGCTGGTGTTGACCAGTACACATTCCACATTGAACCAGTGAAGGAAATCATCAAGACGTGTCGGAAAGTCCGAGAGGCAGGCATGAAAGTGGGGCTGGCGTTAAAGCCCGGCACGGAAATCGATGCCGTCCGACAGTTCATTGATCAAGCGGATATGATTTTGATTATGACTGTCGAGCCCGGTTTCGGAGGACAAAAGTTTATGACTGACATGATGCCCAAAGTACAATGGCTTCGACACAACTATCCTTTACTGGATATTGAAGTTGATGGTGGTGTTGGACTCAATACTATTGCTGCTTGTGCCGATGTAAGTACTCGAGGTCACAGTTAGATTTGGACAATTTTGATAATTGTATTCATTATTTTTTCCAAGGCTGGTGCAAATATGATAGTTAGTGGTACGGCAATAATAAACGCAGCAGATCAGCGTTCGGTGATTGCATCCCTCCGTGAGACTGTTGAAAGTTCTATACATAAGTGTAGTGTATAAAATTGGGAATCGTACTACGACTCACAAATAAATAACAATAAATGAAATCAAGCGCAACAAAAGCAATGTAGCCACAAGCAACTGATTCGACTCAAATTACAAGGTACAATGTTGTTTTCAATTTTCAAAAGAAACAAGTAAACGCCATGTTTGTGATTTCGGGGGGTAAATTCAGTCAACAAGTCAATAAATAAATATTAATTCGTTAGAACAAGAGACAAACAAAAATAACGAGCTTCATTGCTCAAATGCCATTAAAATACTGGGTGTTTCCAGATAACAATACACTGGCTGTAGAGTAGACCAACTTCAATAGCTGTAAGGCAAGATGCACACTCTCAGTTAAATTTTGATGCTTAACAGACGTGTTACATACAATTAAATTTACCTGCAGCCAGTAATATATTTCTGGATAACTTTTTGATATTTGTTAAACTCTTAACGTTAAGAAATAAACTTTAAGGTGTTATTTACATAAATATGTGTTAAAACTATTGGTTTGTTGTTATCGTTTCGTTTCTTTGTTTAATGAAGGCACTTTTGTAATAATTAATTAATAAGCGAATTAAGTAAGCAATTGATACGATAAAATGAGGAGAAATGAAGACTACAATTGTCTTAAATGTGACTTACAAAAACAAAATTGACTTGAAAACATGTTAATCGTAATGTTTGGGCGACCGCTTTTATTGGTCCTTGTTAAACGAATTTATTAATAACTATATTATTACTTATACAATATATATATATATATATATACTTAAAAATGAAACAAAATGTGAGGCTGGGTGCACAGTTATTAGTTAAACCGTGACTGACATGTCATCAACATCTACTTGCAGCGCATTCCCATTATTATATTTCTTGATTTTCTTCTTTTCTTTAAATTTCTGTGGAAATTTGGAACTCTGAGCGATGTCTTCTTGCTGTTCGAAAGCAATAGGTCTTCCATTCGGTTTGAGCCTTGATCTTAACGCGGCCATTGTCACCAAAATGGCTTCCTCCGTACGAATTGTTCGTGAACCTTGCTCCGGCACAGTGTTCAAATAGCTATCAAATAGTAGGGCAGGATCGTCCGTTTCTAATATTTCGTCAGACTCAAGGGCAGCTTCCAAGCCATCCAATCCGCCGAAAACGACAAGGGCATGATTATAGCTTGGACCAGAGTAGGAATCAACAGATTCGCCTTTGTCTGATGTACCGATTGTCAAATCATAACTAAAAATGACCATCAGCAATAATTTTGCGTAAAAAAATATAATAAAATTATAAATGTTACCCACCCGTTTTTGTAAGGACTCTGTGTAAAAACCTGCGATAAACAATTGGCAATACGCACACTATATCCCCAGTAAACCCCCGTAACGCTTCGTGGCATTGAGGGTGCTACAATAGTTCCACGAAGCTTTTTGCTGCCTTCTTGTTGAGGCTCCATTTTCACGGTGCATCTTATCCCAGGTGTCAGCAGTATATCGACGTAAACATCTTGTCGCAGTCCTACGTTCACCAAAGATCCACGACCTTGTTTTACCGATTTATTTGTAACAACTCCCTCCCTACAAATGTGTAACATTAAATGTTTTATTTCGGCTAAAATTGTTTCGTCTCTTACCTAAACATAAAATTGTTATGTTCACGTAAATGATGAGGTGCATCTAGTGGATTCAAAAGTCCAGCGTGTTGAAGATCACTGTGAATCGGAAAGAAATATTTCCTTAGGTATTGTGGACATTCCATGTACTGCAGAATCCTGCCCAACTGAACACAGCTTCGTCTCGACACTTTCTCACCTTGATTATCTACCATAGAGCATTGCCTTCGCACAGCTGATGAATGCCCATCATCGTAGACGACTACCTCGTCCACTTGAAAAATGCAAGCTGCCCTCGATATCTGCCCAGCTAGATATGCTCGTAGTTCACGGGATTGAGCATTTTCGAGTATTGATCCGGGGACTGCCAAACTAAGTGTAGATACTTCCTTGGGTTTCTTTTCCACTTGCTTTTGTTGTTCAGTTGCAAGTGCTTCCGTTGCTGCTTTTTGCAGTTTTGCCTTATCTACCTTCTTGAGCGCACGTTCCTCTTTCCATTGTTTCACTTTAGCTTTGTGTAATTTGTTTTCTTTCCAAGATTTTGATTCAGATTGTTTTTTTGTTGATTTTTCTAGTGTTTTCTCTGCTTTTTCCATTGTTTTGCATGATTTTTTTTCAAACATGCTGAACCTGATTCTGAATATTCTTATCCATGCTCATAGCCACTCATCGGTTAGTTGTTGTGTATTTGGATGCCTAACATAAGTGCATTCACGACTTGGATCACCTGGGTGCGTTTCATTGACAAGCTGTAAACGCGCACCTATATACACAGTGTACCGATATCGGAACGCACCCAGAGTATCCTATCACTGATCGGAACACTGTTCCTAAATGCTTTTTGTGTTGTTGTGCCAAATTCTTGGACAATCAACAATAAAATAATTCCGAATTTTCTATGCTATGACATTTGTCAGTTTAAACTAAATCATTTTCATACATTTGCACACATAGGTTAGTTGTTGTGTATTGGGATGCCTAACATAAGTGCCTTCACGACATGGATCACCTGGGCGCGTTTCATTGACAAGCTGTAAACGCGCACCTATGTGCACAGTGTAACGATATCGGAACGCACCCAGAGTGTCCGATCATTGATCGGAACACTTTTCCTAAATGCTTTTTGTGTGTTGTGCCAAATTCTTGGACAATCAACAATAAAATAATTCCGAATTTTCTATGCTATGACATTTGTCAGTTTAAAACTGAATAATTTTCATAAGATTTACAGGAAATTCCAAAGGAATTTCAATAATTTAACAAAAATTCATACTTTTTGATTAGACACAAAATGGCCGACAGTGAGCTACTTTTAAAAGTGTAAGCATACCTATAATAGTTCGAAAAATCAGAAATAATTTTACTATCTGACTTGTAGCAATAAGGCAATTATGGGTGTGAACCCGATGAAACCGCCGATTAACGAAAATCCGAAAATACACATTGGCATGAATCCACTTTTTATGACTATGCGATCGGAACTGTATTATTTGAAGAAACTAAATCTCAATGTAAATTATTAGAGATGCTGTCAAAATGTCCTCCAATCATTCAAACAATGATTGAATATTTGTAGATCAATCGTAATTTATAGCCAGTGTTGCCGCGACCGAAAACAAATTCGTATCAAAAGAGAAGGGGGAAAATGTACCAAAACAAAATTGTATATAAAGTTGCCTAACTTCAGTCATTGAATAGGCAACCGCATTCGCACATTTGTAGTGAATGTAGACTATATGTAGACGCTACATAAATATATTAGTCAATATTTAACTAAATGAGATGATTGATTGCTAAAAAAAAACCAATTATCAAATATATAATATAAATAAATATAAACATTCCATAACTAAAAATGGACCTTGAACACCAAAAATTCTAAAACCCAAGGAAATAAGTATTCTTGGTTGCATATATTCTTGTGCCACCCCTGGCAACACTGTATTATAGCTATTTTTGTTTGAAATGTTGTCCGCAATTATTAATTGGAGGACTATTAGCCCTCAATTGAGGTTATATTATAAAAGCTATTTCAGATAAAATCCTAAAGTGGTATGTCACTGGTAATTATCTGATATTTTAGGAAAGGCGAAAGAAATTGCAAGAATTGTGGATTCAAGACTTCATTGCAGAGGAAAAAGAGTTACGACAAGTGGGACTAGCTTTTATAAACAATGTTAAGTAGTGTGCAACAGAATACGAGCAGACGAAGCTAGCAAAATTACTTTTATTAAAATATTTAATTTTGTTTGAAATTAATAAACTTTTTACCGGTTTTACATTTTCATAATAGCATTTGTTAATCTTGAAATTAATGCTGGAATATTATCAGGTCTGAGTTCCTTCCACTTGGCCGTTAAAATTTCCCTAACCAACCTCGACTCGGAGCGCACTTCATTCCCCGATTCATATTTCATCGTAAATATAATGAGAGCGCGTCTTACAACTGGCGTAAATTGATCGCAAAGAAAGTGAAACGCCATTGCAACATTACCAGGTACATCTTCCAAATGCTTCACCAACATCACATTGTGTTTCTCCAAATGCCCTTGATACTTCGTAATCAACTTTCCACGATCGGCAATTATATCCGGATTTAGGACATCATCACGGGTCACTTCGACGTATTCATGTCCCCCATTCAACATGCAAGTAGTATATTTAACAATTTTCTGAACATTCTCATCAATTTCATCTTCTCGCTTATTGTTATAAATGAAAGTCAACACGGATGGCCGATTGAACTTTTGAATCTCTTGCAGAGCAGTTATCACTGCGTCTTGTATATGCTCCGAGAAGTTGCTAAGTGAAGTTATGTCACAGTGCACTTTAGGCTCCGGGTACCAGTACAATGAGCCTAATAATATGAGAATTGCAAAGGCAAATGTAAAGAACACGAAGTGAAAGTTTGTTTCTTCGTATGGTGTTTCTTTTTTGTCAGCTGGCATTGTTGCTCTTGGTGTTGGAGTTTTTGAATGGTCCCGTCGTGGCACATTGTACTCCGGGATGTAATCCGTGGGGAAACCTCGTGGAGGAAAGTTGCCCTCCGGGCTGTAATGACGTCGAGGAGAATTGCTTTTCGAAATGAAAACCGAAGGAAGCGTGTCTTCACTTATATGCAAATCTAAATTTGATAAACTTTCCTCGGAACTTGAGAACGACTCGCATGATTTTGATCGATTGTTTAGGGAACTATCAAGTGTATTCAAGTTAGTTGTCGATTTACTCCTAGGGTCTTCATCGTCTTCTTCTTCTTCTTCATAATCACGAGACGATCGATCTCTGTAGGATCTTCGGCCAGCAACCTTAAGATAATTAAATGCATAATAATCAACAAAATTTTATTATATGTAATAGCGAAAATACTTACATTTAATGACCTATTTTGAGAGCTGCGACCTGATGCAGGCGATTTGCTATTCATTTTCTAACAATAAGTATTTGATCGATTGATTAAAGCACTTGTTTCGGTTCGTTAAGTTAATATAACTAATAATACGAGTAGTTTGTATGTGTTAGACTTAAAATTAAAATAAAATATTGAAAAATAACTTCAGGAGCAGCATAAATCATTTCAAAAGTGGAACTGGCATATTACGAATCTAACCTTAAAGGAAGTGTCTAATCACCGGGGCGCCCAGTCATTCATGCGCACGCGCATAATCTATTCGTCAAGGCATTCATGCGCACACGCATATCCTATTCGTCGGGGCATGCATGCATTTGGAGGCACCGCAACGTACATTAAATACATTTTCAGTGGCAGTCAATAGTTTTTAGATAGTGTTTTGTTATTTGAGGCTGGCCTCCGGCCACCCTCACTGGCAATTAAAAAATAACCTTCAGGTGTGGAACGCATGAAGGTTAGAATTATAAGCGTAGAACTACGGAGGAAACTAGAGCATCGGTCTCCCGTCCAAAAAATTAAACGCTCCTGATGTTGCTGCAAGTCCATGATCGAACGACAAACGGTTTATTCTAGGTGCTATGGGCGTTGCTTCCTTGATCGGGTAGAAACGGAAACCTAAATGCATAATGCCCCAATGAATAGGTTACCAGATGCGCGTGCGCATGAATACCCCGACGTTAGGTTTTACGAGCGTAAATGACAGGGCGCCCCGGTGATTAGACACTTCCTTTTATTTTTATACAAACGTCAAACAGGCTTAAAAGTTCAAACTAATCGTACAAGGTAGAAAGTAGGAAAGGTGAATGGCATTATTTTAATTTTATTAGTCTTAACGCACTTGTGCCACTTTCCATTTATGTGTTCTTTACATTTATATGCGATTGGTTTAATTACGAATTGCAGCAAATTGTTTTTTTTTCTCGTGTTTTTCTAGTTATTGTCGCAAAATTGCATCGCAAATTACAATTACAAAAGCTCAACATTCATGCGAATGCCATGGGTTGCGTTGCGTTCAATGTTACGTAATTGGCTGCTCATTGGGTTGCATACTTCTTGATCTGAAGAACTTGTAATTCCACTATGAATTCCCCAAGGGTTCACGAAATGATGAAGGAAACTTAAATGAAAGCAAATAAAGAGCAAAACAAAGATAAATATGAACAAATTAAGATCCCAAACACATTTCAAATAAATTTTTCAATCCAAAGACTTCTTTCTTCTTCGACTTTGCTGTTTACGATCATTTTCTGTCAGCTTTTTATGGACTGTACGTACATGCTATGCCAATGCCCAATTGCATTCTTTCCTTAGCCTTACCGCTTACGCTCCTTAGCCAATACACTTGAGCCATTTATTGGATCACGAGGGTGCGTTCCTTTGACAAGCTGTTTACGCTCACCTTTATACATGGTCTAAGGATACCGGAACGCACCCAAGGGTGGTATGCGATCACTGATCATGGATCAATTTTTCGTAAATGCCTCTCTGAGCAGACTTTTATCATTATTCATGCGTCAATGGTTAGGGTTAGTTGCTGGGTTGCTACTGGAAGTGCAAGGCTCGGAAGGAACCTTGGCTTGGGCCCTCCGGCACTTTCTTGTTGAGACGAACGAGAAAGAAAATTGCGCTGTGTTATTGGCTGGCTCGTTGGCACTTGGTTGGCTCAGTTGGCTGAACCCTCGCATTATGAGAATGAGAAGAGAATCAGATCACCCTGAGCATGAGCTGCATCCTGCAGCAAAAGCCATTAGGCGTATTTCTTTGTATGGATTTTTCCGATCCAAGTGAGAAGCTCTGAATATTGAAGGGCAAATTTATATGTTTCACTTGAAAAGTAAGTACTTAAAGTTCTAAAAACGATCACGTACACCATCAGTTTCACGAATCGTTTCTTTGCTTTCACTTTAACTCGTCAGAAAAGTTACTTACAAAGAAATGCACCTTATGGGCTGGCTGAACTGCTGAGAGAAGGATAAACTAAACTGGAAGAGTGGAAAGAAGTGGTGGAAGCTGGCTGAAACCACCGCACCGCCAGGATGCTGGATGGAATACATTGGAATGTGAATGGCTGGGGAAGAACGAAGAAGAAGATTGAAATGTAAGTTGAAAAAGTGAGAAGCTGTGACTGTGTGTTGTTTTTCTTTTCTTTTTTAAAGTGTTGACGTTGACTTCGAAGAGTGAAGTGAACTGAGACACAGAAATAAGAAGAAATAATTTCGATTTCTGTTTGCTGATCTAATGTGATGTTTCTTGTTGCTAGAGCTTGAAGAAGATGCTGGTGCTGCGTTGACCAGACTTGAATTTCTATTGTTTTATATAGCAAAAGCAAATTAAAAAGAAAAACGTAAGAAACGTTAACAATTTTTAGCGATCCACCGTAAAGTGATCCAGTGTAAAATGCAAATTTATTTGTTGTTGTAGGTAGTAAAAACACATACATTTTCATGATGGATGAAGCTGGAGCACTTCCCCAAGGGCCACCGATAAATATGCTGCCACCTACACCTGCTGGACTAGAAAGTTTGTACACATTATGCCGAAAAATCTATCCGGACCAAGTGAATCCATTACAAGTTACTGCATTACTCAAGTATTGGTGAGAAATTGCTTTTTGTTTTTTTTTTTTAATTAGTGGACTAATACATAACCTTATAAATCATACCTACATGTATAGGTATAAAACATACCAATATGCACCACTTCCTGTTTGGATAAATCCAAAAATAACTTCCCACCCTTTTCTCATACACAACTAAAAATAAAAATATATTTTTAGGCTCGGTGGTCCGGACCCTCTTGACTACATATCGATGTATGCCAATCCTGGAATACCACACGAAAACATTCCCCCTCATTGGCACTACATCAGTTTTGGTCTCTCCGACTTGCACGGAGACGGGCGTGTTCACGAACTGAACGCCACCGATGAACTTTCCGGTTTCGGCTTCGAATTGACGTTTCGTTTGAAACGTGAACCGGGAGAGACGGCGCCCCCAACATGGCCCGCCACACTAATGCAATCCCTCTCGAAATATGTGTTTCATTCGGGGAATACCCTATGTGCGGGTGACCATGTATCGTGGCACTGTGCCCTCGATAATAGCGAATCACGGATTCAACATATGCTCATGGCTAGCGACGTGCAATTAAAGACAGCGCACACACCCTTTGGAAATGTCGATTTTGTACAGATCGTTGGAGTATGTGCGGATGAACTGAGAGCTGCCCAACAATGGAATGGAGCTGGTGTTTTGAATATGTTAAGCAATCTACCCACGTAAGTACAAGTGTTTTTTTTTCTCATTCTTAAACTCGTTTTCATGTCAAATTTATTTAGTTCTGGTGGTCCATGGCATGTAACGGACATGAGACGTGGTGAAAGCATCTTCGAATTGGATCCAACGGCGCACGAAGAGCTCGAACGCGGATTCGAAGTAGATGGTTCGAATCTGAGTGGCGTAAGCGCTCGTTGTTCATGGTCGGACGGTCGAGAGAAGCGTAAGGATGATCGGATCACCGAAGAAGAAAGCGAACAGATCAAAACGGCGCTGCAAAAAGGTCTCCAATCAAGCAATATCGGAAATAAACTCGACGATGTGCGCGAATCGTCCGGAATGCTTGAATCCACCGAACTATTGCACATCAAAAAACTAGACGGCATCCATTTAGTGTTCAATTTGGAAGCGGGCAGTTTGCTTCCCCTGGCTATCCGAGGCCGTGTGAAACATGGTCGACATTTTACGTTTAAATCCGTTCTGGGAGAGACTGCAATCACGCTAGTTGCTCATTCCGTGACGGGGACCTTAGTGGATGTTGATAGTCCTTTCGTTGCGCAAGGTTCTTGGTTGCAGGTGCTTATTCCAGATGATTTAGCGCAGGATATGGCTGTTACCTTTCAGGTGCTTGCAACACCGGAGGCTCTAAGTCTGCCCAAAACTTTTACGTGGCCCGATCGCCATTTATCGATTACAATCGTTGCCGATAAAATTTAACAAGGTGCCTCTTAAGATTAAGATACGTGCCTTTTGTACATTTTATATTTCAGATGTAATTATTTATTTCATTCTTCGACTGATTAAATACAAATGAATGGAATTTGCTACAAGTGTGGGATTGGTATTGTCGTTCTATTCATAAATAATTTATATTTATATGTATACACAAGTCCTCAGTATTTACGGGAGGGGTAAATAATAATTCAAATTTATTTTTGCCTTTTATAATTTAAAATGCGCCATTTATTTATTCATTATTCCTCATTTTAATTAACAAATTAACAGTTCTAATTTAATGTCATGCTATAAATAGGTATAATACATAAAATACTTTTTAGGATAAAGATTTTTGTTTGGTTTATCTTATCATTCGTGATATACACACATAAAATTGAAAGAATTTGACGACTTATTTCACTTTGTCACATTTAACAACTTCTGACATTTTTTGCTTTGCTCTGTTTGCACAATGAGTAATTATGCAATTACCTGATTATCTATATATTTAAATTTAATTATAATATAATACAACATTATACACAATATTTATTTTTATTTTAATAGTTTACGTCCAATCTGTTTTTATTTATTTTCTAATAGTTTGCAATTTATTGTTGTTTTTTTTTTTTGATGGTTTTGCGAGATGAAAGTCATTAACGTGTACAGGAACACTCAATAAATCAAATGTCCTCCAACGATATTGCTCGTTTGCAACATCGCAACGCTTTTCTGCCGTGGCCTAAAGTTTAAACACAATGTTGCCGTCATTTGTTGGAAGATTATTTGACATCATTGTTCAATTTCGTTCGGATTTTGAAATGAAGAATAATTTGTCGTTATCCTCATCTGTTTGCACATACATTTCGTTTTCGTTCACATCGCAAAATATTGATCAATTCATCTCATTCAACACACTAGGTGAGTGAATATAGGATATACAAACATTTCATCTATTCATAAATAGGTCAAATAAAAAATTGCTCAGTTTCACGTTGTTTTTACTCGATTCCTTCATTTATAATACTAAGTGTACACGACATGTTGCATTTTTTTTTGTTCTAATATTTCAAAATCCGATTGTATGAACTCGTGACGTTTAAGTGGTAAAATGTTCTGTAACTTAAGATATTACGGTGTTGCCGTCATTAGGATTAATTGGAGGAGACTCTAACAACATCCTGCTATGATCTCAATTTTCAGAAACACTCTTCACAATATTTACGTGTACATACGTCTATATTAAATATATATTTTAAGAAATAACCAACAATTATTTCTTTTTTTCGTCTTACGGTCATCTATTTTTATCAGTTTGTGTGCCTCAAATATCTAACAAATGCACAAAAATATAATAAATGTACATAAACAATAGAAAAGCATTAGTATTGTCTTTTCATTGCATTTCTTTTGCTTTTGCTTCAGATGAAATATTAGAATTTTTGAAGTGACAATACCAATGAACCCCCTTTTGATACGTACCAGGTTACGTAGACATTTTCTTACATTAATTTTACGTTTAGTTTTACATTTTTATATGTATAAGATTAAAACAGTAATCACATTTTTCTCCCTCTCGCTCTCTCTCTTTCCCGTGTTCTCCTGCTACTTTGATCTGCGTACTTTTAAATTCCTCTCTCGGTTTTTACATGGCACGATAGGGTCCTTGCATTTTCAAATACTGAATGACCAACGACGGTCCACCGGAAACGATCTCACCCGGAATCTGCGACAGTGGACAATTCTCAATGCTCATAATCGCCAAATTCGAACAGAGCGCTAATTCAAATGGTAAATTATGCAATGTCGCATTATCGTTAATGTAAAGACTTTCCAAATTCTCCAGCGTTCCAATCTCCTCCGGCAAGAAACTAATATTATTCTCGCCAACGCTTAAATACTGCAAATTGGCGAGATGACCAATGGCACGTGGTAGCGACGTCAACTGATTGGATTGCACCACCAATCGCTGCAACTCTCTCAGCAAGCCAATCTCATTCGGCAGCTGTTCGAGCCGATTCTCCTCCAAATCTAACACGCGCAACTTACGCAAATTCCCAACACTCGGCGGAATGCGACGCAATAGATTGTTCGACAATGTGAGCACCTCCAAGCATTGCAGGCATTGTATGTCATCGGGTAATTTGGTCAATTGATTCGTGCCTAAATTGAGTTCAACCATATTCAACCAGGTGCCCACGTCCAAGGGCAACGAGGTCAATTGATTCTCTTTCATATTGAGCTTCGTCAGATTCTTGGCGCGGGAAAATATTCCGTATGGAATCTTGTCGATTTGATTGTGCTCCAAATTAATCGAATCGACATTCGTAAACTGCGAAGGCCCACCCGACGGATACGATGAGAAATTGTTACGGGACAGCGTAATACTCCGCAATTCGACCAGACTGGAGAGCAATCCTTCGGGCAGCTGACAAATCGCATTGCCCTCAACATTGAAGTCGTCCATGTGATTGCAGCTGCTAAGACTTGCAGGTATCGAGGACAAACGATTGTATCTTAAGCCTAAACGCGTCAATTGTTGCAACTGCCCTATCGTCTCCGGTATATCCAACAGTTCATTGTGCTGGAGGTCTAGGGTCGATAGATTTATACAGAAACCCAATGCCTCCGGCAAATGCTCCAAATGATTGTGGGATACGTCGAATGTTATCAGATTCACAAGTTTGCCGATACCAGCTGGCAATTCGCGGATCTTATTCTCGCGTAAACTTAACATCGTCAACGAGGTCAAGTGTTGTAACTCTTCGCCAACATATTTGATACGATTAAATCGCAAAAATAGCGTTGTCAATGTTGTTAGTTTGTAAACAACTTCGGGTATGTCATTGAGTTTATTATGCCTTAAATCTAGTACCTTGATCGATTTCAATCCGTCTAACGAGTCAGGCAGACTAGTCAATGAATTCTCGCTCAGTGCCAATGTTTGTAAGCTTGTTAGATGACCAATTTCGTTGGGCAACGTGACAATCTTATTACCATACAAGTACAATTCGGATAAATGCGTCAAATCACGAACGGACGCTGGCAGCAGGGTGATATTCGATTTGCTCAGATCCAACCGTTTGAATCCTTCTTCGCGACAACGCAGAAATTCTTTGGTCACATCTAGATCAGCCTGTATCGGTTTATTCTTCTTTACGGTGGGCTTTGGCTTATTACTTTCCGGGTGCTTTACGGTAACGACTTTCGGGCGCGCTGCACCGTCTGTAGCACCACCACTCAGTGAACCTGAGGAGAACTTTTTGGTTGTCTTCGCAGTACTAACGGTTACATCTACGGCACTCGTGGATGATTCAACGGAAGGCATGGAAACAGATGCTTCGGGCATTTCGGATTCGTGAATGATGTTGCTGCTCTGTGTACCACTTTGATTCATTGCAATGTGTACTTGTTGTTGTTGTTCAGTTGCATCGTTGATTTTAAATCAAGTTAATCAAGTGTAGGAGGACGACGCGCCCATAACATCTTCATCTGCACAATGGACAAATTAAGGCTTGAGCTTTTTTTTCGATTTGCAAAAACCTAAAATTCTTCGCGAAATGATACACTAATAGATCACTGATACTTATAACTCTCAGTTGGGGGAGGCTGGGAGAGTTTGACCCAAGCTAACAGTTCTACTACACAACTTTGACTACAACTGCCTACTTTTTAGCTGTAGTGCTTTTGCACTTGTATGTAGTAAGTAGTGAGCTAGCGGTAGTGAGTACTGAGCCAAGGATTTGGAAAGCGAGAGCTGTTAGTCTGTTACGCTAAAGGGTGCGTTTGGTTTGACGCTCTGAGAAATCCTATCACGCTCAATTTACTCGAGAGCGTTTGTTCTGAAGCACCGATCTTGCTCAATTCCGATTGGTTGTTCAGGGTTGACTAGGGTTTAAGCCAAGGTAGAATGCTTATTTAAATTTGAAAGACGAATAATCGAATTTAATGGTTCGTTTGCCACGAAGCTCGTTTGTTTTTGGCTAGGCAGAAATATCCCCATGTGCGATATGACGTCATCCAATTCGGTGTAAGCTCAGATCGCTCGACCGAGTTCCAACCGGAACGCACCCTAAAATTAAATAATCAAGAAACTTCCAAGCTATGACTTCCAAATGATAGGTGCCGCCCTAAGTTCCATTTTTACGTTTTCAACAAAATATTTTAACTAAATCTTTCTATAAGCTATTTGAACGAACGGTGAGGACTATACACTGAATTCTATGGAATTTCCTACAATTAATTCCATTTATCTCATAGTTTCAAATGATTTTGGTTGTTTTCAATATCTATAATTGAAAAATGTAATTACTATTAATCGTTAGATGGCGCCATGAATAGTTTTACAACATTTCGTGTCGATAAACAAGCATTCTATATGCAATCGGCATTCGTTACCCTTCGCATGTCAATTGTTGAGGTTCCGGCTTGAGTTAGACATTTTTGTTAGTCGCAAGCGCAGGAGTGGTGCAGTCCACACAGTAGTGTCTTCGTCGTTGAGTGGAGTTATGAGCGACGCCCGACGGGTGTAGTAGTGTATTATTTAACATGGGCGATCACCGATGTTATTTTTTCTACTAAATTAAGCGAAAAACGAAACTAAAAACGCCCGAAGTTGACTCCAATAAAACGCGTTTCCTTTTGTTTTCCGTTCGATTTAATTACAATGTGGTTATAGCGTGGTGTGCGTGTTACTGCCTACTACAGCTAGCGGAATAGAGCAAGAGCATTTTGTCTATTTGTTTGTTGTGTGCTAATGTTAAATAATAATAATAATCATAATAAAAAAAAGAGAATAACGAATGTGGAATGTGATGCATCGAGTGTGAAACAAACATCAAGTCAAGTGTACACCGTACACCGGGAACAACTAAGAAGTGTAGTTAGTGGAAATATACAAATAAATATATAAAACACACAATGTTTCGCTGTATACCGATATTTAAAGGTTGCAATAGACAGGTTGAGTACGTTGATAAGCGACATTGTTCATTGCCGTCGGTACCGGAAGATGTTCTACGCTATTCGAGAAGTTTGGAGGAACTCCTTTTGGACGCCAATCACATTCGCGATCTTCCAAAGGTGAATTACCCGTTTTATAAGTTTATTCACTTTATTACACTGACTTTTTATGCTTGAACACATTCGTAATACTTTTGATGTGAATTACGATAAACTAAACTAAACTTGCGTTTTTCAGTTGAATTCGAAAATGCATAAAAAAATGTTGTTTTTGTTTGATTTACGTCAAAATCTGCTAATGTCATTCTTCTCTATAATTTTATATTGGATGTCACGAGAAATCACCAAATTAGTAAAAACATGATTTCTAAAATGATCAAATATTCGCTAGAATTGCACTTTTCTTGAATTGTGTTGTGTCACTAGGAAGTTCAACACGTTGCCTCCATGCTTTTTTCAAGTTAAAAACTGAGCATCTTAGGGTGCGTTCCGTGTAAATAGTAAACGTGTAAGCTCCGAAATGGAACGCAGCCTTAATTTTACAACTAAGAATTCTGATTATTAAAAATTCAAAGCTAAAATGTGTTTTTTTTTTCTGTTTTCTTTTGACAGAACTTTTTTAGACTGCATAAACTTAGGAAGCTAAGCATCAGCGACAATGAAATTCATAAGTTGCCATCGGATATTCAAAATTTCGAAAATCTTGTCGAACTTGACGTATCACGAAATGGTAAGTATCCTACAAATTGTAAATTGTAATCGAATAGGTGAATTCCTTAGGGCTTAGAGCATATAAAATGGAGGGAACATAGCCTACAATGTTAGCATTTTTTTAAAATCTGATATTGCACAAGCGTGAATAAGAGGTGTGCTCTTAGGTTCCACCCAATAGTTCCACCTGACCTGTGCGCTTGCGCAATGTCAGATTTTAAAACTGAAGAACATTTTTTGCCTTTCAGTCACCTTAAATCCGTACCGGTATTGTTCCCTCGATTTTATATGATCTAAGGTGAATTCAATACCTTTGACAGAGGTCATAAGATGGAGGTCATTGGGTGAAACGTTTGATTTTCGATTGGGCCGCCATTTTTTGACAGCTGTCAAAATAAAATTTAAATTTAGCTATGTAACGTATGATTTTTAGATATACGTACTAAATTTGACGTATTACGATTAATCTGCAATTTTAAATTAAACTTATCGCGGTTGATAAATGACAACGATTAAATGACTATATTTTCAGCGATATTGCGTTATCACATTAATTAACTGTTATCACAACTCACGAGTATTATTCTCGTTCATGCAACGGACCAAACCAAAACAAACAAACGTACGTTTTGGTTTTATTAATTTTCTTCGTATAACAACCAAAAAAAAAAAAAAACTCGAAAACTCCTGGAAATCATAAGAACTCGCATACCATGCATGAATATAGACCAGTCCAAAACAGCTGTTTGCATACTGGGGGTTTGGTGGGCACTGTCAAACAAAATAGTAAAACTAGTGCATACCGGGCGGTTTGGTGGGCACTGTCAAACAAATAGTAAAACGAGCAAGACAGTTCCCAAGCTATCTTGTAATTTTGGTTTAAAACGCAGGAAAACGGCTATGGTGGCTTTTAGAGTAGGAGTGGTGGGCATAAAATGACACGTTACTTGGACTGGTCTATAGTGCAAAGTTTGTTGATCAAATTGCATAAAAATGTAAATAGGTAAGCCGCATTTCATCGTGAATACTCGTAAAGCGTGCGCGTGCAAGCGCCCAAATGGAACGCAGCCTAAGTATTTCAATAAATATTCAACTATTCATTACGTCAGCTTATAAAATCGTACAATCCCACTTCAACCGGCGAACTTATATTATATTCGCAATGGGAACATGGTGCTGGAGCACTATGTTTGTTCGAAACATTCGTCCGGAATACCGAAATGAGCATGAACATGAAGTGAATCTGATCGGATCGTTCCGTAGTATACTCATCAGATTGGAATTTTACCGAATACGCCCACAACAAAACGTGATAAAAAAAAGTTTATTTTATTTGTGCAGTTATTTCTGATAAATTAAGGATTTTTTTGAATCAGAAACCAGCTCCCTTCTGGATTAAAATGATACAGTTGAAAGTTACATTTTCAATATTTGTTTGAATTTTTCTTTATTTTAGATTTCACCGGTTCAATTCGTCCTTCTCGCAATTTAAACCAGATTCACTCCCAATACAAATACAAGTAGTAGTAATAAGCGGATTCTATGCCCGCCACCTTATGGAGATTTAACATGGGTGTCGTAGCCACGCCACCTTATGAGGGCATTTCATCAGATCAGATCTGATGAATTGATCTGATGAAATGATCTGATGAAATGCCCTCATAAGGTGGCGTGGCTACGACACCCATGTTAAATCTCCTTAAGGTGGCGGGCCTGGAATCCGCTTATTACTACTACTAATACATATTCGTATTGTTAACTGCTTCAACTTGTTGTAGC
Organism: Liometoxenus newtonarum; assembly: GCA_030264535.1. Taxonomy (NCBI): domain Eukaryota; kingdom Metazoa; phylum Arthropoda; class Insecta; order Coleoptera; family Staphylinidae; genus Liometoxenus; species Liometoxenus newtonarum. The sequence goes on from JARJEB010004267.1 coordinate 20,897, forward strand.
TTATCCTGAAGATATTTTGAATGAAAATTGTTAAAAACTTCGTTTCTTTCCATGCACACAGCTATTTCTTTACCTGATACGATAGCGATGCATGTAAAGGAATGTATACAATGATGGGACTGAGAATGAGCTCTGAGCCTGAGCCGGAAGGAAGTAAGGTCGACTGATCATTGTCCACGCAAACTGGGCACCGTTATCATCCAGGTTTCACTCTTTTACGTTTCACCTTTCACATTTGCCTAGGCAATGCATGTGTTTTTGCAGAACACGGAATTTTAAATGTACCAGTCGGAATGTCGGAAATATTAGAATTTGACTGAAAATCCAGTATATTTTTTTGTTTTTTGGTTCCATAACTTGAAAAAGCGCTTCGCTTTAGAGTTATTTAGTATTTACATTAATTAGAAAATTACTTGTAGCATGCAAATTTAATTGTCGACTGTCGGCATTTCATCACGTCAAGTCAAGTTAGCGTACTTACCAACCAAACAAAAATATTAATTGTTGTTAATTGTGTTACGCCGAGAATGTACAGGGTATATTTGACAAACACAAAAATGGACTTTGATCTAGTCTAGTCAACAATCAGATCACAAATATGTCATATTCATACGAAATATCGTGTGTGCAAAGGTTTTGTCGCAATATCCTAATTCAAAGCTATTCGAAAAACAAATGTGGAACTACACAGTAAACCTCAAAAAAGTTCGACTGAGCTCGACTCGATTCGGGATAAGTTTTCAGTATTTCTTTTCGTACACCTATCGGTACGGTTTGGCACTGTGTTGACTTGACTTAAATTGCACGTCTGTATCTGCTTATTCGTCTGTCGGTTTGAGCGTATGTTGGAACAAAACCATTATCGTAGAAACATAACGTAAAGCGTTAACGTTTTTCCATTTTTTTTCTTGAAAAGTATATTTGTTAGCGCTTGATTGTTTGTTTATATTGAATGTTTTCGTTCAAATAAACTCGTTTATTTGAATTGAACTATTAATCTCTTAGTGTCTAATTGATGTACACCTATCCTATTTGTGTATTTGAACTTCAGACAAGTAATGAAAATACAAAATACGAATTCATTGTAAATTGGGATGGGAATTGGGAAGTAGAATGTAATCAATTTCACTTGAATGAGCAAATGCGTTGGAAAATGTATGATTTTCAATCGTATTTATAATGGATGATAAATAAACTGGTATGGTCACCAAATGATAAATGGTGACTAACTGAATAGTGAATAGAAAGTGGTACAATTTGTACTTAAAGCGGCCTATACACTTTTAACCTAGTCATCAACTTGCGATGTTGAGGACTATGTTGACCGTCTGTGGGCAGGTTGATGTTGAAATTTCATGTTGAGTACCAAATTGAAGAAAATTGCCCTAAATACGCCCCTGTGGTGCACATTTGGCATTTCATATTTATTTTATTAAACACTCGTTGCGCACTCGAAATACTGCCGAATAATTAAAAAAAGTTAACTCTACGTACTGCCCTAAACACAAACATAGAAAGGGGACATTCAACGACCCACTTTCGATAGCTAGCCGCTATGATAAACACGCCAAAAAGCGCGATAAAGTTATGACTAAAAATAAAAAAAGCTGAAGAAAAAAAAGGAACAATAATTTTATTAAATTATGCAAATCAAATCATCAAGAAATATTGTTGTGATCGCACGCACAATTAAAATTAATGGAAATATTAATGACTTACCATACGAAATTGTCGATATCTCGTTGAATTTAACAAGTTTTGGTGGATTTACTTATTTGATTTTCATATTAATTGTTTCTTCCAACTGAACGCGTTAATTGTTTTGTTATTGTGATCGATTTCGAAAAATATTTACATTTCTAATAACGCATTAACGAGATTTTTATAAAAAGTGTCAAACATCCGTCAACTGTCGAATTGGTGTGAAGTCAGCACACTTTAGCAAGTTTAAGAACTACCTTAACACTTACAAGTTCCGGCGAACCAATTGTAAGGTTAACTTATACCACCAATTTGCCGAAAGAGATTACTTCGCGAAAAGAAACGACCGACTGAAACCTATATGCTTTGTACCATAATAACACTTTGATCGAACGATTTCTAATAAGATTTAACTTGCTATACCGATTTTAACGAAAATACGAGCATTTTAAGTTCAACCATTCTCGATGAGAGACGCGCTGCGAGAAGGACTGTCAATTTGCATAGCCTACTAGTACCAACCTAACTACTTGACTTGGAAAACAGCGACCTCTATCGATTTATGATTTTATTTAAGGTTACCTTTTAGTAACAATTAATAAAATTAACAATTACTTCGCGAAAATACATGTCGGAATGAAACTTATTTATGCGGTATTTAAGTTACATTGTTAACTTACGATTTCTTATGATATTTACCTTTATATGACGATTTCAAAGAAATTATGAGTAATTTTAAGTCGTTACAGCGTGGATCCAACAATCTGTCATGATGGCAAGAAGAAGAAGAACTGTCAATTCAATTTTCGTTATCTGTCAATGTCAACCAAAACTGGCGCCACTTTCAAATTCGAAGCGAACATTTGATAAAAGTTGTCAAAAGCATAAGCAACAAGCAAACGATTTCGTATTTATTAACAATAATCGTGGTATTAAAATGGAAGAGAATCGAACTGCTAGACGCGTTATTCGTTTAGTCGATATACGTAATGGAAATTAATTGATTTCATTGTTTGCATTTCGTTTTTTTTTTCTTTATCGTTTTTGCTATGGGATTTGTGAGTTTGTTCTCTACACTTCGCTAGTTTATCGATATTATATGTATACAGGGGCGACCTATATTCCAAATTCTTAATTTAGATTACAACATTGTTGATTTTTTTTTTTCGTAAATTCCTTTGTTACGTGTAAATTTGAAGTGCAAAGAAATGTCACGAAAATATTTGAAATCGTCTGCCCTGGGGCAATATCTCGTTTTCATTTCACTGTGATGTGTCAGGTGATAAATAAACACGATCAATGTTATGATGAAATTGACAGAATTTCTCGGATTCCCTCGGGTTCCTTCGAGATCTTAGATCATATAGATAAGTTGGATCGGTCACTTCAAATTCGTTAAATCTTGTTGAACTTTAAATACGCTATCAATGTTATTTAATTGCAGTAATTTCTAAAAATCCATTACTCACGGTAGTGAGTTATGAAAATCCATTACTCACGGTAGTCCGTTATAAAATAGGTGTAGAAAAATTCTATTATTATTAACATTTACATTCCAGAATATCTAATTTCTAATTAGATCTTTTATTATTAACATTGTCATTAGTAGTAACCAATCAGGTAAGCGGTGTTTGACATGATGACATAGAAAATAACCTGCGAAGTAGAAACATGCAAAATGCTGTACTACGGTTATGTTATTTTACCATACGTGTATTGTGAACCGTAGTCTGTAGTATAGCATTTTGTATGTTTCTACTTTGCAGGTTATGTTCTATGTCTATGTTATGTCAATCATGAACCATGCTTTAAGCGTCTAAACGTCCAACGCGAATACAGCCTTAGAAGCACCGGCAGGTTGGTCGGTAAAACTTTCACAACCATGTCAACTTCAAACAAGTTCAAACCTAGATTCTTCACACACATGAATATGAATATATTCTCGTCCTACATACAACAATTGCCTGTGAACGAAGAACCAACCTACAGATCTTTATTGATTCCAAAAGGTTTTTGATCAATTTACGTTTCAAATTCGGCGCGTTTGAAAACACGCCACTCTGCGAAAATCTAAAGTCTTAAATATCTACTATTTAATTAAAAGATATTACGTAACACTTCGTATAAAAATTGGTATTTATACCTCTATGTAGAGAACCAATTTCAGTTCAGCAAAAAGTTTTGAGATGTTTCCAAACCGGTTTCCGGTTTTAACGTTTAAAAAACGCAATCAAAAACTTGATCACCAAACTGTGCTACAGTACCAACTGAATGTTTTTGAACATTTAGGTGACTTAGCAACAAACTTAAAAATGAATACATATACATCGCGTTAATAATGAACAAAAGCTCTGATAACAATTGAAAATTAGTAAATTACAATCGTTTAATTCGTTGTTTTAAAATATATTTTTTTTTTATTTCCATATTCACTCTTTAACTAAGATTATTCTCAAATTTTATTTTACATATAGCTACGTAATATTTATATGTAAATATTTCGTGTCTATGCAATTGTTTGATATGTTATTCCAGAGTTTTTTTTATTTGTTTATTATGAAGTTGCGCAATGTTATTCCAGAGTTTTTTTATTTGTTTATTATGAAGTTGCGCAATAAATTGCATACTTATATGTATGTTAGAGGAGGTCAGATTTATTCCGACTTATTAAAAATTAACATTGTGTGAATGTTTTATCTGTCTATACAAATATAATCAACAATGATTGATGCATATTGGAAAAATTTACTTTTTTTTATATGCGATTGTCGTCTTGAAAGTATTCGTGAATTTGTTATTTGTTGCAGCATATTTTTTATCTTTTTAATATAATTTGCGTTCAAGGTTCATTATTGTGAACTTGTTATTTACCATTTTTAAAGATTATAATTGATAAGCGAGTATTTCATGAAGTAATTAATTCTAATTTACATATTTATTATATGAATATGCCAATTTCGGTTTTTGCGCATTAATACCATAGGCGTGCGCACAGGGTGTGCCGAGTATGCACTGGCACACCCTAATATTTTAAGATTTATCTCTTAAGTCTTTATTTTTGACGCAATGGCAAATTAGCTAACATTGCCCTCTTAGGTTGTTGTAGATGGCGCAACAATAGAGGCGGGAAAAATTAATTTTAAGTTTGTGCACACCCTAATAAAATCTGCGCACGCCTATGATTAATACCTTCTGTTTTAGACGGTTACAAGATTTTTATTAAGTAAATAAATAATTCAAAACAATGATACCCATTTGAAAAACGTATATTCTTGGGAGTTTTAAAGCAAGAACTAAAAAATAATAATTTAATATGTAAAAAAATCCCCTTCGCATGGTTCTCGCAAACTCATCCTACAAAAAAATGTTTTAGGAATGAAATGAAGCGAGTTGAAAACCCTACGGCCTACGAGAACGTATTTTTTTGTCTAAAGTCTATATTTAATTTTGTTCATTATTATTCTACACTCCGTCGTAATTAGAGAGATATGTTAGCTGCCCATTTACCAAACATCACTCCAAAAACAAATTTTTCGGTTTCGGGCGCAATAGCCAAAAATAGGTATATTTTAATTCACAAAGTGTCCATACGCATCATTTTACCGATCTCATATAGAGACAAATACAAAAATCCCATTGAACTTGTGCTTACATAAACGTTGCTTATTGTAACTTTTTATAATTTATAATTTTATAATTTAAGTAACAATATTGTTTCACGCTATTTCGCTAATAATGCTGGACTAACATCCGTAACAAACATGGTCTGCCGGGAAAAAAGGATCGTTGTCAAAAAGAAGGTTCTTAATATAGAGAAGATATAAGTCAATAGAGAGAACATAAAGTTGATTTGTATGCGTGGTCGAAAGGGGATTACATCAAATCGCCATATTTGAGCTGCGTTCGGCTATTGACTATTCACTCTAAACGCTCTTTAGTCGGGCGATTACTCCGCTCGGCTTTGCCTCGCTACGTAACCTTCGCCCTCGCGTATAATAGCCTGCATATGCGCTCATTGAATAATATACTAATAAACCATCACATTTTATTTTCTTCAAATATTTTAACATGAAAAATCAGTTAATAATGAATGACACCTTTTTCGGATCATACCTAGAAATGTTTTCAATGTTAATTTTTCGATTATTATTAATTGTTATTTTTATTGTTTTTATAGAAAGATCCCGATGTTGCTACATCATCTTATGGCGTAGCGATAGAAACCACAGATGCGACGATGACTGTCGGCGAACGTGGCCCAGTCCTTCTCCAAGATGTGGCATTCCTTGATGAAATTACCCATTTCGACCGTGAGCGCATTCCCGAACGTGTCGTTCACGCCAAGGGCGCTGGTGCATTCGGTTACTTCGAGGTGACTCACGATATCAGCAAATATACAGCTGCGAAAGTCTTTTCCAGCATCGGCAAACGCACCCCCATCGCTGTCCGTTTCTCCACTGTCGGTGGCGAATCCGGATCCGCCGATACTGCCCGCGATCCACGTGGCTTCGCTGTAAAGTTCTACACTGAAGATGGCATCTGGGATTTGGTCGGCAATAACACCCCGATCTTCTTCATCCGTGATCCAATTCTATTCCCAAGTTTTATTCACACCCAGAAACGTAACCCTGCCACTCATTGCAAGGATCCTGATATGTTCTGGGACTTTATCACATTGAGACCGGAAAGTACCCATCAAACCATGTTCTTGTTTGCTGACAGAGGTATCCCCGACGGTTACAGACACATGAACGGATATGGTTCTCATACATTCAAATTGGTTAATGCTGATGGTAAATACGTGTACTGTAAATTCCATTACAAGACCGATAAGATTCAGTATTTGGATGCAAAGACAGCCGGAGAATTGGCTGGTAGCGATCCAGATTATTCCATCCGAGATTTGTACAACGCAATTGGCAATGGTAATTACCCAGCATGGAAGCTCTCCATTCAAGTTATGACACCGGAACAAGCCTCTACTTGTCCCTTCAATCCATTCGATTTGACTAAAATCTGGTCACACAGCCAATACCCATTGATCCCCGTTGGTAGATTGGTTTTAGACCGTAATCCAGCAAATTACTTCACTGATGTTGAGCAAATTGCCTTCAGTCCAGCTCATATGATTCCTGGCATCGAACCATCACCAGACAAGATGTTGCAAGGACGTCTCTTCGCTTACGATGATACGCACAGACATCGTCTTGGTGCTAATTTCCTTCAAATTCCTGTCAACTGTCCATTCGCTGTGAGGAACTACCAACGTGATGGCCCACAATGTATGACCAATCAAGGTGGTGCTCCAAACTACCATCCCAACAGCTTCAGTGGTCCGGAAGAATGCGCACGTGCGAAGTCGTTGACCACACATATTAAATTCACCGGAGATGTTAAGCGTTTCGACAGTGGAAACGACGATAATTTCTCGCAACCACGTGACTTTTACCAAAAGGTTTTGGATGAAGGTGCACGCACCAGGATGATTAACAATATGGCTGGACATTTGAAGGATGCTTCTGAATTTATTCAGGAAAGAGCAGTTAAGAACTTTACACAAGTTGATCAATCTTTTGGCAAGAGATTGAGTGATGCTCTTAAGGCAGAAAAACGTGTGCATGCCAATTTGTAATTTACTTATTAATTTTGAATTCCATATTTTTTAAATGCGTATATTGGCACATGTATCATAACTTTTACTGTTTTAATGTTGAAAATGGGTGGGGTTTGCAATTTATACTGAATAAAATATATTTTTAAACGTTAATAAAGTATAGTATTCAATTCGCTCATATG